>JAXRKP010000217.1:2500-7500 GCA_037039925.1 Doris montereyensis | reverse complement strand
GATTTATTGTAAAGGATTTTGTTTTCCAAAGTGATGACCCTAGCTTCACATCGATGAGAGCCTGTGCAGCCACAACAGTTGATAAAGGCCTTTTTACATCCGCTGATGAAAGGAAACCCACACAGGAGACTGGTTGTGGGTAGTTGGAGGATGTTGCTGGTAAGTCCTACTTCTTTCACTTCACTCTTTCATCTTGCTGTTTCCCCCTTGATTCACCCTGAGATCACTCCATAAGGTGGATTGGGTAAATTTCGATGAAATGATATCGGCTCGACGATCCTGTGAATTCTGATTCTACTTGTCGATATATCATTCGATTTAGGAAGCAATTGAGCCCATCCCATTCAAGTGGGGGTGGGGGGATGACAGTATCAAGCTTAATCGTAGGACCATTGTCTAGCCCGACATGCAAGAGGCAAAGCGTCGGTCTCTCAACCAAAATGTAATGGGTTCGAGCCTCGCCAACGGTTAAACAATTTTCTTGAGTTTGTTCGAGCAAAATCGATTCCCCCGGTCCAGGTAGGCGGATCGACACCTAGTCCCATCGGAGACGGACGATAAAAAGGAGGCCCCTTGTGCTCTGTGTGTGTTAAAGATACACTGGCTAAAATTGGAAACATCCTACCAAGAACCCCGAGATCACATTAGAAGTGGTGGATGTGGGTAAATGGAATCAAATCAAAATCAGATACACATTACAACAGATTATATATATATATATATATATATATATATATATATATATATATATATATATATATATATATATATATATATATATATATATACACATATATTTTAAAATAAAAATTATATAGAAAAAAGAAAAAGAAGGGAAACTCATCAAGTCAAGTTCTACGCCACCTGATTTGCTTATGTTGGTGCGTTGAGTCTGAAAATGCTATAAGTTTTTACTTTACGCCGTGATAGATCAAATACAGATGTAGGCATTTCAATATTTTGAACACAAAAGCTGTATCCCGTGCGGAGTCAAATTTCAAAGGATATCCTACTTCCGGCACGCCACTCCAAAATCTGACGCTGATAGCATGAAAAATATCAAGCTGTGCATTTATTTCTAATCAATGGGGTCTTCCATTAATTGGCTAATAAATGGGATCTTCCATTCATCGGCTAATAAATGGGATCGTCCATTCATCGGCTAAACAATGGAGTCTTCCATTCATCAGCTTATAAGTGGGGTCTTCTATTCATCGGCTAATCAATGGGGTCTTCCACTCATCGGCTAAATAATGGGGTCTTCTATTCATCGGCTAATCAATGGGGTCTTCAATTCATCGGCTAATCAATGGGGTCTTCCATTCAAAGGCTAATAAATGGGGTCTTCCATTCAAAGGCTAATAAATGGGGTCTTCCATTCATCGGCTAGTGAATGGGGCCGTCCACTCATCGGCTAATAAATGGGGTCTTTCATTCAAAGGCTAATAAATGGGGTCTTCCATTCATCGGCTAGTGAATGGGGCCGTCCACTCATCGGCTAATCAATGAGGTGCTCAATTCATCGGCTAATACATGGGGCCTTCCACTCATCGGCTAATAAATGGGGTCTTCAATTCATCGGCTAAACAATGGGGTCTTCCATTGATCGGCTAATAAATGGGGTATTCCATTCACCGGCTAGTAAATGGGGTCTCCCACTCATCGGCTAATAAATGGGGTCTACCATTCATCGGCTAATAAATGGGGTCTTCCATTCATCGGCTTATAGATGGGGTCTTCCATTCATCGGCTTATAAATGGGGTCTTCCATTCATCGGCTTATAAATGGGGTCTTCCATTCATCGGCTAAGAAATGGGGTCTTCCATTCATCGGGTTATAAATGGTGTGTTCAATTCATCGGCTAATAAATGGGGTCTTCCATTCACCGGCTAGTAAATGCGGTTTTCCATTCATCGGCTAATCAATGGGGTCTTCCATTCATCGGCTAATAAATGGGGTCTCCCACTCATCAGCTAATAAAAGGGGTCTACCACTCATCGGCTTTTAAATGGGGTCTTTCATTTATCGGCTTTTAAATGGGGTCTCCCACTCATCGGCTAATAAATGGGGTCTCTCACTCATCGGCTAATAAATGGGGTCTACCATTCATCAGCTAATAAGTGGGGTCTTCCATTCATCGGCTTATAAATAGGGTCTTTCATTCATCGGCTTATAAATGGGGTCTTCCATTCATCGGTTAATAAATGGGGTCTTTCATTCATCGACTTATAAATGGGGTCTACCATTCATCGGCTAATAAATGAGGTCTTCCATTCATCGGCTAATAAATGGGGTCTTCCATTCATCGGCTTATAAATGGGGTCTTCCATTCATCGGCTAAGCAATGGGTTCTTCCATTCATTGGCTAATAAATGGGATCTACCATTCATCGGCTAATAAATGGGGTCTTCCATTCATTGGCTTATAAATGGGGTCTTCCATTCATCGGCTAAGCAATGGGGTCTTCCATTCATCGGCTAATAAATGAGGTTTTCCATTCATCGGCTAATCAATGGGGTCTTCCATTTAATCAGCTTATAAGTGGGGTCTTCTATTCATCGGCTAATCAATGGGGTCTTCCACTCATCGGCTAAACAATGGGGTCTTCTATTCATCGGCTAAGCAATGGGGTCTTCAATTCATCGGCTAATCAATGAGGTCTTCCATTCATCGGCTAATAAATGAGGTTTTCCATTCATCGGCTAATCAATGAGGTTTTCTATTCATCGGCTAATAAATGAGGTTTTCCATTCATCGGCTAATGAATGAGGTCTTCCATTCATCAGCTAATCAATGAGGTCTTCAATTCATCGGCTAATCAATGGGGTCTCCAATTCATAGGCTAATAAATGAGGTCTTCAATTCATCGGCTAATCATTGGGGTCTTCAATTCATCGGCTAATCAATGAGGTCTTCAATTCATCGGCTAATCAATGGGGTCTCCAATTCATAGGCTAATAAATGAGGTCTTCAACTCATCGGCTAATCAATGGGGTCTTCAATTCATCGGCCGACCCATCAAATCATATATCTGTACAGTTTCGCACTTACACTTACACGTAATGCCTCCTCAGAGATCAATAGATCAATTTAATTTTTGCACAACATACCAATGCGTGTAAATGACCTTATCACTGAACACATGCAAACTGAGGGGAAAATTATAACACCTTCGGTACACGTACAAGTACAACTTAACTTGCAGTACTGTCTTGTACTGGAATTTCATTTTGTTCCTCAGGTAAAAGGAAGAACATGTACGACAAAAGAAGTTCTGGACAACATGGTAATACGTTTTGAATAATTCTTTTAGTATTGGTAAACTTGTCATAACCATTAGAGTCAGTTCAAAATCTGTGAAAGAGTTTGCTTGGAACAATATTGTTGGCTTTGATTATAAAAGGAAGAAAGGTAAATATTAATTGTAATGGAAATGGAATATGTTAAGACGACATAAAATGAGATTAATTTTATTATAAGTACAAGAATTAATTATTTTGACATGTTCACATGACCCTCCCCCTCCCCCTCCGATTTCCCTTCCCCCTTTCCCTCTATTTTTGTTTCCAACCCAAACCCAAACAATAACTATAGAACAACAATAGATTGTGTCAATCCACGCATATGATTTAGGCTTCATAGAGAATTACTAAAACAAAACAAAACAGAACAAAACGCAGACTCACAACCAGTGGCCGATCTATACCGTGATACTTAGATTAAGTTACATCAATCTTGAAAAAAAGAAAAAAAAAAAAAAAAAAAAGGAAAGAAAAGAAGATTCCTTGAAGGAAAAAGCATTCACCCTGAACCCATCATACCATTACCATCAGTGACTCTACCTGGTATTCAGTATTGAGACAGTTCAGTATTGAGATAGTTCAGTATTGAGACACTTCAGTATTGAGACAGTTCAGTATTGAGATAGTTCAATGAGACAGTTCAGTATTGAGACAGTTCAGTATTGAGACAGTTCAGTATTGAGACAGTTCAGTATTGAGACAGTTCAGTATTGAGATAGTTCAGTATTGAGACACTTCAGTATTGAGACAGTTCAGTATTGAGATAGTTCAGTATTGAGATAGTTCAGTATTGAGACACTTCAGTATTGAGACAGTTCAATGAGACAGTTCAGTATTGAGACAGTTCAGTATTGAGACAGTTCAGTATTGAGACAGTCCAATGAGACAGTTCAGTATTGAGACAGTTCAATGAGACAGTTCAATGAGACAGTTCAGTATTGAGACAGTTCAGTATTGAGACAGTTCAGTACTGAGACAGTTCAGTATTGAGACACTTCAGTATTGAGACAGTTCAGCATTGAGACAATTCAATATTGAGACAGTTCAGTATTGAGACAGTTCAGTATTGAGACAGTTCAGTATTGAGACAGTTCAGTATTGAGAAAGATTCTTGTTTTTTGTTTGTACACGCACAAGAATTGTACGTTATTATTTGCTTCATCGTAGTTCTACACAGATCAAAGAAAAATGCGACAAAAGAGCAAAAGTATTGGATAAGAGATATACGACGAGAACACTTCTTTTTATTGAAAGAATAATTTGACGTAGATAAAAGTGAGGAAGTTGTTTTGACATTTTCACACGACTCCTCCCCTCCATCCTCCCACTCTTTTTCTCTTTCGCTTTCACCCAAACAATAACTATGAAACAATAACAGATTGTGTCAATCCACGCATATGATTTGAGCTTTTTAAACAATTTAATTAAAAGAAAACAAAACGCAATGCACACATGCTTTGAAACGAACGAAACAAATAAAAAAAAGCCCAAAGGAATTTTTAAAAAATCAATGAAAATGAAAGAAACTCAAATACTGTTCAGGCCACAATAATTGTCCTGAAAGGTTAAAGGAATGTATGTTCAATAAACAAATACATGGTGCAAAATCAATCCAAGAACTTGTTTCTGACGCATTGTCGACAAACAGGGACACGCCATAACATAATGGACACAGCAATAACTATCATTTAACAATG
>JAXRKP010002169.1:62500-65000 GCA_037039925.1 Doris montereyensis | reverse complement strand
GTAGACTATTCCAATTTTTTAAAGATTGGAAAAAGAGAAATGATGTTTCACCAAATCTCGTAAGATAAACCCTCGATCCATGATGGTGTTCATGTCCAACTTACTTCTGACTTACGATGATGTAGCTTAGATCAAAGGCGCTGACCGGTGGTATCATGGCGACATCTGCAGTAGTCCACTGCCCTTGGATCAGCAGAAGGACGGTAACAGGGATAGTTGCCTTGATCCAAATTGCGGCCCCAAAGCCTCGTTTGGTCACACTGGTGAGGGAAAAGTTTTAATTTGATTTGATTTGATTTACCCACATTCACAACTAAGGTGATATCGGGGTTTTTCGTAGAATTTTAAGTTTGCCCAAACTGCGTTGTAAACAGCCAAGGGATCTTTAACCTGAAGAGTGTGTTGTGATTTACACACAAGACCTCCTCTTTTTTATCGTCCGTCTTCGATGGGACTAGGTGTCGATCTACTTACCTAAACCAGGTGGGGTTGGGGGAGGGGTAGGTTTCGCTCGAAAAAACTCGAGAAAATTGATCCACTCTAGGGGGGTTGAAAGGGCACCACCTTGCCTCTGGACTACTGAGTTCCCCGATGAAAGAAGAAATTCACTTCGCCTAAGTTCCAACCATCGTAGGAGAAGATCCCCTTGGCCTAACTTCCAATCATCATAGGGAGAAGATAAGATTCACTTGGCCTAATTTCCAACCATCGTAGGAAGAAGATAACATTCACTTGGCCTAATTTCCCACCATCGTAGGGAAAAGATAAGATTGATTTGGCCTAATTTCCAACCACCGTAGGGAAAAGATAAGATTCACTTGGCCTAATTTCCAAACACCGTAGGGAAAAGATAAGATTCGTTTCACCTAATTTCCAACCATCGTAGGGAAAAGATAAGATTCACTTGTCCTGATTTCCAACCATCGTAGGGAGAAGACAAGATTCACTTGGCCTTATTTCCAACCATCGTAGGGAGAAGAGAACATTGACTTGGCCTCATTTCCAACCATCGTAGGGAGAAGAGAAGATTGACTTGGGTCTAATTTCCAACCATCGTAGGGAGAAGAGAAGATTGACTTGGTCTAATTGCCAACCATCATAGGGAGAAGAGAAGATTGACTTGGCCTAATTTTTTAACAATCGTAAGGAGAAGATAAGATTCACTTGGCCTAATTTTCAACCATCGTAAGGAGAAGAGAAGATTCACTTGGCCTGATTTCCAACCATCGTAGGGAGAAGAGAAGATTCACTTGGCCTAATTTCCAACTATTGTAGGGAGAAAATAAGATTGACTTGGCCTTATTTCCAACCATCGTAGAGAGAAAATAAGAATCACTTGGCCTAATTTCCAACCATTGTAAGGAGAAGAGAAGATTCACTTGACCTAATTTCCAACCATCGTAGGGAGAAGATAAGATTGACTTGACCTAATTTCGAACCACCGTAGGGAGAAGAGAAGATTCACTTGGCCTTATTTCCAACCATCGTAGGGAGAAGAGAAGATTGACTTGGCCTAATTTCCAACCATCGTAGGGAGAAGATTGACTTGGCTTAATTTCCAACCATCGTAGAGAGAAGATAAGATTGACTTGGCCTAATTTTTAACAATCGTAAGGAGAAGATAAGATTCACTTGGCCTTATTTCCAACCATCGTAGGGAGAAGAGAACATTGACTTGGCCTCATTTCCAACCATCGTAGGGAGAAGAGAAGATTGACTTGGTCTAATTTTTAACAATCGTAAGGAGAAGATAAGATTCACTTGGCCTTATTTCCAACCATCGTAGGGAGAAGAGAACATTGACTTGGCCTCATTTCCAACCATCGTAGGGAGAAGAGAAGATTGACTTGGTCTAATTTCCAACCATCGTAGGGAGAAGATTCACTTGGCCTAATTTCCAACCAACGTAGGGAGAAAATAAGATTGATTTCGCCTGATTTCCAACCATCGTATGGAGAAGAGAAGATTCACTTTGGCCTTATTTCCAACCATCGTAGGGAGAAGAGAACATTGACCTGGCCTACTTTCCAACCATCGTAAGGAGAAGAGAAGATTGACTTGGTCTAATTTCCAACCATCGTAGGGAGAAGATTGGCTTGGCCTAATTTCCAACCATCGTAGGGTGAAGATTGGCTTGGCCTAATTTCCAACCATCGTAGGGAGAAGATAAGATGCGTTTGACCTAATTTCCAACCATTGTCGGGATAAGATAAGATTCAATTGGCCTAATTTCCAACCATCGTAGGGAAAAGATAAGATTGACTTAGCCTAATTTCCAACCATCGTAGGGAGAAGAGAAGATTCACTTGGCCTTATTTCCAACCATCGTAGGGAGAAGAGAACATTGACCTGGCCTACTTTCCAACCATCGTAAGGAGAAGAGAAGATTGACTTGGTCTAATTTCCAACCATCGTAGGGAGAAGATTGGCTTGGCCTAATTTCCAACCATCGTAGGGAGAAGATTGGCTTGGCCTTATTTCCAACTATCGTAGGGAGAAG
>JAXRKP010002169.1:12500-52500 GCA_037039925.1 Doris montereyensis | reverse complement strand
TTGTTTGTTATTGTTTTTGTTGTTATTGTTTGTAGGTGATTGCTTTTCATTTCCTTTTTCAGGGATAAGGGGAGGGGCGGGAGAGGGAGTGGGGAGGGGGAGTGGGAGAGGTTGGGAAGGAAGAGATGGGGTTAATGTGTGGTCTATAAGTGATGTTTAAAAATGTTCCTTTTGTAATGTCGTCCGTTGCAGTGTACCTTACACCTTCTTCCGTTGTTATAAATGCAATATACATCTCTTTTTTGTTGTTGGTCTTTTTGTTTGTTTTCGTTTTTGACTAATTCACTCTTTCACATTTTCCGATAAATTGAATAATTAGAACAATGACAACATATGTTTTCCCCCACAGCATTATCGTGCCGGGCTCGGCTAGTCCTAAAACATATTTTGATAGGTGACTTGAAAATATAACGGGGTTGGGGGTTAAAAATAATTCAGGATAACCATTTTTTTTTTACAGTATTCTAATTACTATGAGGTGCGTAAAACGATGAACCATCCAGTCAACCGAGAGTATTGAAAACCCTCGATGACAGCCACGTAGATGGAGACGGATGCCATTTTTTTATTTCCATCCAAAGAAAGGAACGCGTTTGATAATTATTATGATCATTTTCTTTCTTGACTTTGGCTGTGACCTGGGTTTGTGGCTAGCCCGCCCTATGGTACGTGCCATACTTGCCTATTGGTTAATCCGTCAGTGAGCCTTATGATAAAATATGGATGTGAGGCGTGGGCAATAGGAACAAACCACGCATGCTATGCATTCCATGGACAGACACAATTACGTGTGATGAACAGCGGACACACCTAAGAGCACCACCGAATTTGTTTATATAAACAAAAACGAAAATTGAACTATTTCGGACATATTAAAAAACACAACACTGCATTGAAGGCAAAGTTACAGGGGAGGGGGGTTGGGAGGGGGGGGAGGGATCCTACCGACAAAACATTGGGACGAAAACATCAAGGAATGGATTCGAAGAACCGTGATACTGATAGACGCTGGAAGTGGCATAACTGCCATGAACAAAGGGAATGTCCGCAAAATTCGATGTGATGTTACGGCTAGACTTTCTTTGTTTTAAGATCAAGATCATTGATAGCAATTGACATAAAGGCTGACTACAGTTGACCAGAATAAAATTGTTCACAGCTTGTTCAGGGTTTCTATCTCTAGAAATTTAGTTTTAATAGTAACATATTTGCTCTATTTAAATAACTCAAAATAAGACAGGGAAGTCCAGATCAACATTTGGATTGATATCTCTATGCCCCAGGCAGTGGACATGTAAGCACCTGCACGGGGATTAGGCGATCCCGCCATCCACGAGTCTCCTGCTGCCTTGAAGGCGGGTCTCTTGGTTGATAAAAGGCTAAGGGAGTTAACACTGACAGAAAATAACAACCTGCTACCTTCGGGCTGGTTTTGAGCAACCAAAGGCTAAGGGAGTTAACCCTGAGAGAAGATAATAAGACCTAGGGGCCTCAATCTGGCATCCCCACCATCTACCTACAGTACAGTGAGCCAATCCCTTGCTTATCCAAAACTAAACTGATTCAAAGAAATATGTATAATGATATACCCGGTTTGAACTTTCGAAGATGACTCTGGAAAAGAACACGGACTGTGATTTTTAGAACGTGGAATGTTAGGGCAATGAATGGAAAGGAGTTAGAATTAGCTGAAGAAATGGAAAGATTCAAAGTAGACATTTTGGCTATTACAGAAACAAAGAAAAAAAAAGGAATAGAAAATGTAGGACCAAATCATACTTTAATCTTCTCAGTAGATGTCAAAGATAGAGCTAGAGCAGGAGTAGACCTCCTAATGCATAAAAGGCAAGAAAAGCTACTAGAAAGTTGGAATTTTATAAGCCCACGGCTATTAGAGGTAAATATTAAACCAAACGTAAGATAAATTAAATTATACAAGCTTATGAACCAAACGAAGATGCCACCAAAGAAGAACAATATATCTTCGAAAATGGTTTACAAATAGCTGCAGAGAATCTCAAACCCAAACAGGAACTCGTGGTTTTAGAAGATTTAAAGGCTAGAGTAGGCAGCAATGTAGAAACATCAGAAGGACTAACAGGTGAAGAAGGAGAGACAACAACTTCTCTAAATGAAGAGAGACTAATACATTTTGCCTAAAGAATAACATCAAATTAGCTAACACATTTGTTTCCTCATAAAGATATCCACAAATATACAAGAATATATGAAGACCAATGTTAAACGTCAATCATAGACTACATAATAGTTAGCGGCTTCCTTATTGACAGTAGAATGGATGCAAAAGTAAACAGAGGAGCAGAAATAATTAGTGATCATCACCTAGTGATAGCCAAAATGAGATTATTAACTGAAGAAAACAAACAGAAAAGGAAAGAGAATAAAGCTACTTAACTCAAAATAGAAGAACTAAATAAACCAATAGTAAAACAGATTTACCAATCCAGGATAAAAAGATATATCAGTGAAAGGCAGATGGATCTGAAGAATAGCACAATAGAAGAAACGTAGCAAATGCTTAAAGAAACACTCCTCAGTTGTACTGAAAAGGTCTGTGGCAAGAAACAAATTAAAGGGGATATAAAAAGAACAGCATGGTGGAATAAGAATGTCAAGACTAAGATCAAAGAAAAGAAAGATGCTTGGAAGAAATACTTGCAAACAAAGAGACCAAAGGATAGGATAGATTACATGAGTAAAAGAACTATCGCCAAAGAGGAAGTTAGGAAAGCAAAACAGGAACAGTGGGAAGAGTTTGGACAAAGACTTCAAGAAAGCTATCAAGGAAATCAAAAGCTGTTCTGGGGAGCAATGAAGATCATGAGAAAGACCAAAGCATGCTCAATACGAACAATTAAGAATGCCAAAGGAGAAATAATGAAAGAAGACAGCGAAATCATGGAAACGTGGAGAAAGTATTTTCAACAATTATATAATCCATCCAGAATATATGAAACAAGGAGTACAGATCAATTAGTAACAGTAACAAGTAATCCAGAGAAGATAGCTGAAGATGTAGATATCTCAATGAAAGAACTCCAAACAGCTATAAGAAAAGTGAAATTAGGGAAGGCCCCAGGCGCAGATCAATTTTATCCAGAAATGATTAAAAACCAAGGGAGAGAGGCAGACAAACTACCACATGCAATATTTCAACAAGCATGGAAGTCCAAACAGGTGCCAGACGACTGGAAAAAGAGAACGGTAATATCGATACACAAGAAAGGATCAACTATGGAATGCTCAAACTATAAAGGGATATCACTACTTAGCGTACCTGGAAAAGTGTATACCAGGATTCTGGAAATGAGACTAAGGAGTAGAGGATCAGATTGAAGAAGACTAGAGTGGGTTAAGACCAGGATGAAATGTACAAGACCATATATTTATAATTAGACAAATGATAGAAAAATTCCTTGAGAGAAACATTGACTTGCACCTGTGTTTTATTGACTTAGAAAAGGCATTTGACACTGTGAGGAGGGACGAACTATGAAATTCCTTAAAAAAACACAACGTAGAGCAAAATTTAATAAAAGCCATTAAAAGTTTTTTTTCAATAAACCAACACATGCAGTGAGAGTAGCTGGAAATGTATCTGAAGCATTTGATGTAGATGTAGGAGTAAGGCAGGGTTGTATCCTAAGTCCTCTTTTGTTTATCACATTTATGGATTCAGTCGCAAAGGCATTCTCACCTGTGAAGAAAATGAATGTAGGTATGTAGAAGCTCAAACCAGTAAATCATTTGCTTGATGATTTAGTTCTGTTTGGAAAATCAGAACAGGACCTCCAGTCGAATATCAACACAATGAATAATGAATTAAATAAAAGAGGAATGAGACTAAATGCAAAGAAAACCAAAACAATGCTAATAATTGGGGAAGCTAAAACACAAAATCTTAAATTGGGCAGAGAAAATTTAGAACAGGTTCAAAAGCTACAATTACCTAGGAGTAATGATTAACTCAGAGGGAAAACTAAGAGAAGAAATCAACCAGAGAATCCAAAAGGCAATTACAATATATAACCATCTAGGAAAGGCATTTGTGGGTGAACGAGAATTGTCAACAAAAACCAAAATGGCAGTATACAACACAGTTTATTGTCCTATGCTCCTCTATGGTAGTGAAACCAGGACCTTAGACAGTAAGGAATACAGTAGAGTACAGGCAGCGAAATGAAACATTTAAGAAGAGTAGTAGGGAAAACTAAAAGAGGCAAAATCAGAAACACAACAACAAGAGATCAAACCGAAGCAGATAGTATAAAAACTAAGATAGAAATGAATCAACTAAGATGGTTTGGGGATGTTAAGAGGGTGAATGACAGTAGAATAGCTAAACCAGTATGCAATGTTAAAACTCAAGGTAAAAGACCAAAAGGCAGACCTCGGAGAAAATAGGCAGAAGATATAAAAGAGCCATTAAAGCAAAGAAATTTAACTTTCACGGAAGAAAACAGAAACTGTCAGGACAAGGCAGCCTGGAGAAAGATCATTTCGGGTATCTAAACTCATAAACCGGAAGGTAGAAAGGAAGCTGATAAAGAAAAGGAAGAACCTCTATGCCGTGTATAAACAGATGTGTGTTATCGCATCTTTTTCTTCTTTTTCTTTTTCTTCTTCTTCTTCTTCTTCTTCTCCTCCTCCTCCTCCTCCTCCTCCTCCTCCTCCTCCTCTTTCTCCTTCTTCTTCTTCTTCTTCTTCTTCTTCTTCTTCCTCTTCCTCTTCCTCTTCTTCTTCTTCTTTTCCTCTTCTTCTTCTTCTTCTTCTTCTTCTTCTGCTGCTGCTGCTGCTGCTGCTGCTGCTGCTGCTGCTGCTGCTGCTGCTCCTCCTCCTCTCCTCCTCCTTCTCCTCCTCCTTTCCTCCTCCTCTCTGGTCCTCCTAATTCTTTTTTCTACTTCTTATTCATATTATTAACTAATAAATGGCTGACTCAATTCTTGAGAATTAGGCCCACTGTCGGCGCGCATGGTTTAACCACAAACTGATTACTATCCAATTTTAATTTTAACACTATTTCTGTTTTTGAAGTCTTCAATTTAACTGCTACTTTTAGCTCTAGACCTTGTTGCTGACTATAATTTCTGCTGAGCAAGATGACAATGAATGTTTGAAGATAGTATTAGTAATGAATTACTAGAATTGTACATATTATCTATATATTTGACAGCCTGATCCAGATCTAGATTTCCTCTAATCTAGATTTAGACTACATAACCAAAATCTCGATCTAGACATTTAGACCTATACTACAGTTGTTTTCAATTTCAGTTGATATATTCTATTGGTATAAAAAAACAATAAAGTTGTCCATAACCAGTTAGAAATAAAGACCCTATTAGATTTTTTTATATATCTGTGTTCCACCAGTATGCCGTGTGATTAGGCCTAAACTAGATCTATAAGTTACAAACTCTAAGCGGACCGTGGTCTTTTGTACATGTATAAAAGTGTCTTTACCATCATGAAGAGGAAGGTGAAATGATATGGCCATGTAACAAGAACTGATCGTTGTGGCCTTCCTAAGACGATTCTGTAGGGAATAGTCTTAGGAAGCAGAAAAGGGACAGACAGAGGAAGAAATGGGCTGACAATATGTCACAATATACACAGAGTGGACTCGGAACATCTTTTCTGGAACTTTGAAACCCAGGCCCTGGCACTTGGTCGGCATTGTTGGAGGTTGAAGGTGCACCTATCAGTGCAGCGCCCATGCGACCATTCCAAGTCAAGGGACCAGTCAGTGAATTAGTGAGTAAGTAAGTAAAAAACTATCTTTACTGTCAAACTTGCAGTACCATAGAGAAACCACCCGGAAACAGCATTATTCAAAATAGAATGTAGATCTAGACAACAATCCTAGAATCCAAGATTAGATTAGACTTAATTAAACAATACCGGTAAATTCTAGCTCTACTGTCTGGATAGCTCTAGATCAATAGCTATATCTGGAACTAGTCTAGTTCTATATAGTTCTAGATCAAAGTTAAGTGTAGATTCTATATCTAGATCCAGATATCTAGAGCTAGATCTAGATCTATATAATTTCTAGAGCTAGAATCTAAGTGTACTGGGTATTTAGAGGTTGAAGTCGGTGTGCCTAGTTGACGTCAGCTTTTAAGAGAAAGATTGCAAAAGAGATGTATAATCGTAGGTCTAGACTCTAGATCTAGAAATCTCTAGATTAGATAGATCTAGATCTATATTTAAATCTAGATCTAGATTCTAGATCTAGATATATAAGCTTACTGATAAAATCTAGAAGGAAGTTCAACATAAGAGATTGATCTTACAAGCGGACCTACCGTTATTTATTTCAAACAATTCACTTTAAATCCAAGTAAGAATATAGTGAACATAATTATCTAAACCTAAATCTAGCGTTATTTTAACATGTGGACGCTATAATTTCAAAGATGTCGGTTTATTGCTGGAACGAGATGACGTGATCGTGTTCAATGATGATGTCCAATTGGTGCGCTATATATATATATTTAAAAGGTTAGGCCCTTGATTTATCATAATATTATTAAATTTTGTATGTATTTACATCTAGCCTTGCATAGTAGGGTGGCGCCATTTCACCCTGCGATCTTTTCGCCTGGTCTCCTATCGCATCATTATCCTTAGCTTCCTAAACCTTCTTTCGGAAAAGAATAAACAATTTACGATATGTTGCCACTCGTCTTGATTTGATTTAATTTGATTTACCCACATCCACAACTAATGTGATCTGGGGGTTTTTGGAAGGGTTTTTAATTTTGCCCGAACTGCCCTGTAAACAGCCAAGGGATTTTTAACATGCACAGCGTTGTGATATGCACACGGGATCTCCTTTTTATCGTCAGTCTCGGGACCTCCTTTTTATCGTCAGTCTCCTATGGGACTATGTGTCGATCCACCTACCTGGACCAGGGGGCGGGGTAGATTTTGCTCGAAAAAAATCGAGAGAATGTTTTAACCGTTAGAGGGGCTCGAACCCACTACCTTTCTGTTGAAACGCCGACACCTTGCCCCTGGACTACAGAGTCTCTGCCACACGTCCTACTTCTGTTGTAAAGGTTACACTTTCTAGTTGGTCTTCCCATTCCTCCTTTGCCTTCAATGTTTGTTTCTAAAGTAGGCAATTGTTTTTCAAATGTTTGATGCTGTTTGTGTCCAAAAACCTAATTTTATGTTTCCTAAAGGATGCGGGGGTGGGGGGGTGTAGGAGGAGGAGGTACCTTCTGGAGTGATTGTTTTTGCTTTGAGTGTGGGTTTTTGTATAAGGATCTATGAGTAACTGTGAAATTATAGTCATCCTATATCATTGAAGAGTTTTTCGCGGCCTTAATTGCCATGGAAACGGCGGCTATCTTGGAGTTGACCGGATTTGTATCGCTCAGAACCTGTGCAGATCGGGCGGTTTTTCCATTCAATATCTAAAGAGTGACGTCAGCTTTTTTCTTGGATATTTTGGATGGTCTTTTTTAATGAATTTGTGATGCAATTTTATACTCAAAAGTTTACACGACATTTTAAAAATCCTGGCGTCAATCTATTAATATTGACAAGAGGAACCTTTGTGATAAATATGATACAAATCGGTCGGTAATAGAAATTAAGTGTAAAAAAAAACTACATTTCGAAAAGAATGCAAACAAAGAAGTCAAAAGAAAATAACACGAAACAAGACGCTTTAGACGGGTTTCCCTTCTATTGTTACTAATGTAAAGAGGATTTTAAAATCTAGTTTATATGTGCAATGTGGTGAAAACAGCCGTCAAAACGATCAGAATTTAAAAAAGAATGTTTCCTCTATTCCTACACTTGTATGCGTATTTACAAACACACCGACCGGCAACGCTTGCCCTCCACCTTTGACGTCACTCAGCGTGTGGCCAAATCAGAAAGCGTCTTCTCGACCGAGAGAAACTAATGTCGCCAGATTTGGCCATTTATTTAGTGCCACATTACAATGTTTTTCACTGCCATATTCTCAATCAGTATTAGGGTAACTAATATTGACGGCAAAGCGTCACGTCATATGGACATTTTTCTGCCATAAATATAATTTGTACATGAATAATCGTTCTATCCGAATACGTAAAGAACAGAAAATCGACATTTTGATCACATATTCGCCAATCCAGGGACACCTGGCACCGGTTAGGTTGCCGGTCTTTGGATCATAGGTCCTGGGTTTGAATCCTAGCAATGCCAGGTCCTAAGTTATGGACTTTGGGAAAGACACTTGACACCCATATTCCCCACTCGACCCAGGTGCAAATGGATGCCAGCACCAACTTGGCAGTAACAAAATCTGCGACAGACTAGCATCCCTACAGGGAGGTGATTACTATCACCTGTTCTACTTTACGCTATAGAAACCAGGATAAGCTCTGGTTCTGTGGGCTGTAAGGGCTTTGAAGGAACTTTGCTTACTGCTAACCACACTCAAAGATTTAAATGAAAACAATGCTTTTACAACACGGACTGGCGATTTCTTACCTAATCGCACTTTGATAATGTTAAACTTAACAAAACATCTTCACAAATTATGTCGGCTGACAGAAAATATGACCTACCATTAGGTTTCTTCAAGGCCATCACCGTGCATGGAGCCGGAACTTATCCCGGTTTTTATAACGTGAAGCGGAACAGGTGATAATTACACCTTCTGGACAGGATGCTAGCATAACGCAAGTGTTTTCTCCCAAGCTCTTGCCTACATCCATATTTTTTCACCTGGATCGAGTGGGGAAAATGTGTGTTAAACGCCTTTCCCAAGTAATACAACTTTGGGCTTAGCGTGACCAGGATTCGAACCAGGGACATCATGATACTAATTCCGGCAGCATGACCACTCATCCACCGACGTTAAACGACCGTCCATTACTTATGTACAAATAAGGAGATTTACGAAAGTAACAGTCTAGTACAATGTACTCGTTCTTAAATGTTGCCTATTCTACCTACAGGCAGGGGGTGGGGGTGGAGGTGTGTCCATTATATGTTTTTAAATGTTCCCTATTCTACCTACAGGGGTAACGGGCTCCTTATGTGTTTAAATTGTCCCTATTCTACCTACAAGGGTGACGGGCTCCTTATGTGTTTAAATTGTCCCTATTCTACCTACAAGGGTGACGGGCTCCTTATGTGTTTAAATTGTCCCTATTCTACCTACAAGGGTGACGGGCTCCTTATGTGTTTAAATTGTCCTATTCTACCTACAAGGGTGACGGGCTCCTTATGTGTTTAAATTGTCCCTATTCTACCTACAGGGACGACGGGCTCCTTATGTGTTTAAATTGTCCCTATTCTACCTACAAGGGTGACGGGCTCCTTATGTGTTTAAATTGTCCCTATTCTACCTACAAGGGTGACGGGCTCCTTATGTGTTTAAATTGTCCCTATTCTATCTACAGGGACGACGGGCTCCTTATGTGTTTAAATTGTCTCAAATGATCATGTGTTTAAATTGTCCCTATTCTACCTACAAGGGTGACCTCCTTTGTGTTTAAATAGTCCCTATTCTGTATTTTTCAGCAACTGCCCTTTGAAATAGCTGCTGTATTTTTATTTATCTATACAAATATTTATACAGATATCAAATTATAATGTGTTTTAAACACACGACGTATGCTTATAGCTAATCCGTTTAGCGGCCAGCGACGATTTAAAACTACACCACAATTGTGTAACCACGTATCAAATCGTATGCTGTGACCCTCTAAATAATCACAATGGGTGTTAGAACACACACAATAATCACAACGGGTGTTAGAACACACACAATAATCACAACGGGTGTTAGAACACACACAATAATCACAACGGTGTTAGAACACACACAATAATCACAATGAGTGTTAGAACACACACAATAATCACAACGGGAGTTAAAACACACACAATAATCACAACGGGTGTTAGAACACACACAATAATCACAACGGGTGTTAGAACACACAATAATCACGCCATCGGTCTGTATACCGTCAGTTGAGAAAACGATGGCCTCCGCTGCGATTAACTGCACACCAAAAAAAAAAAATAAAAAAAATAAAATAAAATAAAAATAAAATCAATAAGAAGAAAAAAAAAAAACAGCAGTAAAACAACAACACAAAACAAACAAACAAACCAACAACAGAACCGACAAAACAAAACAACAGGACAACGACAAACAAACTTCCAAAGAGCCCCCCCCCAAAAAAAAAAACCCAAAAAAAAACAAAACAAAAACAAAACAAAAAAAAGAAGAAACAAAAAAAAACCCCAAAAAACCACAACAATAAAACAACAGAAAAACAAAACAAAATACTAAACAATAACAAAAAACAAAGCAACAAAAAATAAAACACACAACAAAAATATAACAAAGCAAAAGAAACAAGAACGAAAAAGAACCATAACAAACAAAACAAACACCCCCCCCCCCCCTCTCCTAACCCAAGATTAGACGAAAAACTCCCCAAAAAACAAAAAAGCAACAATTTCATGATTATGATGATGATGATGATGATAATGATAGTGTTGGTAATAATGATGGTAATGGTGATGATGATGATGATGATGATAATGATAATGTTGGTGTTGGTAATGGTAATGATGATGGTAATGGCGATAATGATGATGAATATGGTGTTGAGGATGATGATGAGTTTGAATCACTAAAATTGATCATTTGACATGGAAATGAAAAACTTAACTAAATACGAGATAACTACAATTAATTGTAAGTGAATTGACTTAGGTAATATTTGATAGTACATGTACCGACATGGATCGACAATTTGTAATACATTATAAAATTACACAGATGAGTAATTCTGTGTAAAAAATAGATATACCTAATGGTAAATATTGTATCTAAAATGTCGAGTGAAAGAGCGCTGTCTCCTAAGTCTATCGTTGGCATTTTGACACCTGGGCTGGGTCCTCCGTCTCTGAAAATCCTTTGTTATCATAATCATCTATTTGACTAATTTGGACTCCTTCTTGCTGGTTGAAAAGTTACTCTTGCACAACAACAATAATAATAATAACAATAATAATAATAATAATAATAATCATAATAATCATAATAACACTAGTAGGCTAATCATAATAATAATAAAAATAATAATAATAATCATAATAAAAATAAAAATAATAATAACAATAAAAATAATAATAATAATCATAATAAAAATAATAATAATAATAATAATAATAATAATAATAATGATAATAATAATAATGATAATAATAATGATAATAATAATAATAATAATAATAATAATAATAATAATAATAATAATAATAATGATAATAATAATAATGATAATAATAATAATAATAATAATAATAATAATGATAATAATAATAATAATAATAATAATAATAATAATAATAATAATAATAATAATAGTAATAATAATAATAATGATAATGATAATAACAACATAGTGTATTGTTGTAACAAAAGCCAAAGCCATATTATGGCTTTGTTACAACAATACACTGTGTTGTTTCCTTCTAGAACTAGCCGATGCAGAGATGCAGATATATGCATTGAATTCCATGCTTGATAATATTCTTCCCCATCACTAGTGCCATCCGTATTTGAAACAAGTCCTTGATGAGGAGCGGGCGAGTTAGGATCCTCTCTTTCACATCTCCAGACCATGACCCATTTTTTGGAAAGAAATTCTAGGAATAAGAGTTATGGTTCTTTGAGTCACAAATGGCGTCCTGCAGCAAATGCAAATAAAACAAGCAATTTATCTGTAATTCTAATCTGCATGTCGATTCTACCTTGAATCTTCTGCAGGGCTGTTTTTTTTCATCGATGTGATCTCATGGGATGTCTTTTGAATTGTAATTTGCAGTTTTCAATGGACACAATGTAATCATCAGCTTGGAAAGAAAAAAGTAAACTGTGTCTTGTGAGTCAGTGAGTGCTTTTTACTTTGAAATTAATATCAGAGAATGCAATGACTCCAACCAATGAGTCTTGAGTCTCAATGGATCATTGAATGGCCTTCTTTTTTCTAATCTACTAAATTCTAGAATCTAGATCTTCATTCTAGATATGTATATATGTATATATAATCTATCCTCTATTGGACCTAGTTGTAGTCTAGATTCTAGAGATAATATAATCTAATAGATCTAGATCTAGAGCATCTGTGGAGATGACTAGATGACTCCTGTGTACAGATTCAGTAATAAAGGTAAACAGAAATGCCATATCTGTAGTTAGATCTAGATATCAGAAAATCATGATTTCATCGTAGTCCGATCTGTGTACTGTCTTAGACAAAATAATCCATCTACAGTGGTGTAATGTCAGTACAGTCACCTAAAAGGACCAAAAGTAAAGGTCATGTAATACGGTAAAGTAATGTAAAGAAAGAAACATCAACACGGCCACTGTGTGACTATAACATCAGTTTAGCAACATTTAAAAGCAAACAACCACCCACTATGACATAAAATACGATTCTTGTTATTGTATGGGACAAACTACATTTTACTTTAATTGAAATGAGAGCTTCCATTGAAATAATAAGAGAATTTTCATTGAAAATAAGAGAACTTTTAACAGACACAGTAAACAGAATTGACCAGTTGTACTGATGTTATAGCTGTGTTGACATTACACCACTCTAAATCTAGCGAGTTAGGTCTAAAACGTTTGAACAGCGACCATTATATTCGTTTGCCAGATGCTGGAGGGAGGGGGAGGTGGGGTTCAACCTTTAGCCACTTTAGGGGAAAGACAGTGACTACTGATTTAATGATTGACCTCCATCATGTCACATGGTCCGTTATCAATGATCTTTAAACTGCTTGTGTTTAAACAAATTGCCATATATCAGGTTGGCGAAAATGATTTTATGGCCTGTCACGCAACATAGTGTGACAGCATGAGGCAACTCTCTTTTTCAACCAAAACTGTTTTCTTAGTGAATTATCACTCGCGTGTGCCTGACTATGGGAGTCCTTCCCCAGCATCGGAGTCAAATTTTCTTTGATGTGTCCAAATCTTGAACCTAGCATACTATTTTTTAGATTGTATGAGATGGGTTTCGGTCATTTTCGTCAATCTGACATGATGAGAGACTCAAGACATCGGACTGAACACTTGAACACATGTCACAAGTAGTTCAAATGTCATGAACAGTGTGACAATATAGTGAGACTTAGAATGAAAAAATGACTTAAATATGAAACTTTGGAGATAAAGGCTAACAGATTTACCTTTCGTAAAATAAAATCCCTAAAGACTTTTAATCAGTGAATTTCACCCACGAGTGTAATTTGAATAATCTGCCCGATTACGGAACTCCTTCCTAGATAATATTCTCTAATTCTAAAATATCTAAACAGTCTACCAGAAAATAATGGTTTTAAACATTCATGTTTCACGATCAAGACAGTCCAGTTGATTGGGGATACCATGTTGCACAACCGCCAGAGATACACGATACTACATGTCATGTCCAGCAAACATTTATAAAGCAATTTTTTCTTAGTCTAGATGAAAGCAGTGATAAGACGGTACATCACTGTCATCCAAAAAAGCAATGTGTCCATTAATGCTTGAAATGGAGTGTTTAATGGGCCAATGAGCCATGGATGTTCCTAGCAAATAAAGGCTTGAAGCTTTATAACCAGACTGAAAAAAAGATTTTTAATAGTTTTTTAGCAGATGATTAACCTACATTTGGAAGGAATCTTTTCTTTAAAATTTTGTTCAAATGAACAGCTACGTTATAATTAATTTTGAAAACTGGGGGATGATTTTATTGGTAGCAAGCAAGATTTACAACAGATGCGAGTGTTATTGCACACTCTCCAAAATGCAACATTCATCATAATGCACGTTTTTTTAGGTAACTGAACTTTACAACACTAATTATCCTTCAAAATGCAGCAGGTTTTTTGTAAGCCTGTCTTCAATTTGTTACATTTTTAGAGTCAATTCCTGTGAAAAATAAACTTGATAACATCATCTTCTCGTCATAGTGACAAAATCTGTCACGCGCGTGTGTGTGTCATATCTAGATCTATGTTAACCACATAAGAAACATGACAACTATGCAACTAGGCTAGTCTTTGCTGTCTCGGCTCTTGTCACCCTACCTGCCCATGTCTCCCAAACTCAGTAGGTCTGCCAGACAGACAGCCGATCGGCTCTCTCTGTCTGTCTGTCTGTCTCTCTCTCTCACTCTCTCTCTCTCTCTCTCTCTCTCTCTCCCTCCCTCTCTCTCTCCCTCCCTCTCTCTCTCTCTCTCTCCTCTCTGTCCCTCTCTGTGTCTGTCTGTCTGTCTGTCTCTCTCTCTCTCTCTCTCTCTCTCTCTCTCTCTCTCCCTCCCTCCCTCTCCCCCTCCCTCTCTGTCTCTCTCTCTCCTCTCTGTGTCTGTCTCTCTCTCTCTCTGTCTGTCTCTCTCTCTCTTTCTCTTCTTTCTCTCTCTCTCTCTCTCTCTCTCTCTCTCTCTCTCTCTCTCTCTCTCTCTCTCTCTCTCTCTCTCTCTCTCTCTCTCTCTCTCTCTCTCTCTCTCTCTCTCTCTCTCTCTCTCTCTCTCTCTCTCTCTCTCTCTCTCCTCTCTTATTGATCATAGTTGGGAAGGTCTTGTCTCCCTTTTACCCACATAGATCGTACTCAGTAAGACACACATGTGTCTACCAATAAAAAAATCACTCCTATTTGCCGAAGGTCTTCACCATCCCACTCTGTGGCAGTCTTGGGTAAGTAAGAGAAGAAAAATGTAACAGATCTATGAGAAGAGTTTAGGCTTATTGGGTCATGTCCTCAAATCGACAAACAATTAACAAAAACAAAGAATCTATTTTCCAAACAAGAATGGCAATGTGAATAATGGGTGTGGCCCGTGACTCTGTCAAAATGCACATAATTTCTTTGTCACCCGTTGACCATGCATTTTGACGGAAACTACTGTATTATTGTAATGCGTGTCAATATATTTATCATAGCTTTTTTCTGTACACAATTATAAAAGATGCAGAGGTACACCATCCTGAAAATGTCAGTAAGTAGCACAGTGGTGAACCAGGACTTGTGTCGGCAGCCTAGTAAATATATATATATATATATGGCTTTGTTCGGTTATTGCTGTGCATGATTTTATTGGTTTATACCGCTAAATCTCCTCAGATTAGAACCATAACTCCTTTTGTCTCTACGTTAGTTTAGAGGCGTGTACATATACAGGATTGTCTCAATAGGTTTCAGGAACAAGAAATGCTGTAGTCTCTGAGAATTTCATCATTTCCTTTAACTGTCGAGATTGATTGAGGATTATAATTCAAAACAGAAAGGGGAATTGGGATGAACAATAGAAATAAAAAGTTCCTTATTATCTAAACTACATGCATAAAAATGAAGTAAAATCATGTTTTTTTCTTGTTCTGTCCATGTGCCAACAGACCCGGCCATTCTCCAGCTCCATGTTATCACCATCACTATAACGACATCTCTCATCCGTTTCTACATCCGTTCATTTTACAATGGAAACCAGCGTGGAAACTGCCGAAAAAATATGTACGGGAGATGGAACCAAATGTGTGGAATGTGGAAAACTTTTCTCTCATGAGTTCTACTTTGGGTATGTTATTATTTGTATTTGAGGGGGTGAGATGCAAAAACCATTGTATCCAAAAATGATGACTTGTGAATATCAAGTTTCTCTTCCCTTAGTTCTAAATACAGCTCGATTAATTTAATGTTTAGAGCCGAATCATAATATGATATAATCAGTTTTGAACAAAAATGATTTCATCATCAGAAGACTTCTTTCTAAAGTCTGCGATGGTGAAAAAACTCATATATGTAAAAATGGCACATAAAGTTTTTGCATCTCATTCCTCTCATATAATATATATATATATATATATATATATATATATATATATATATATATATATATATATATATATATATATATATATATATATATATATATATATATAAATATATACATATACACACATATAATATAAAATTTTGTACTTCAAATTTTTGAAACGTTTTGAGGCTGCACTCAGAAAGTAGGCGGGTTGGCAGGCAATGCCTCTTACCTAACTCTTTCTCTTATCTTTCATCTTGTTGTTTCTCATAATCCACTTTGAGATCACCACAATGGACAGGGTAGATTGCAATGAAACAAATAAAAAGCACTCAAAACAATTTTCAGTTTGAAGTCCAGAAGAAGAGACCAAAAGTGGCAGTCTAAAAATGCTCCGTCCAGCACCATTTTCCACCAATTATGAGCCCGTAATTTCAGGAAACAGTTTTATTTAAATATATAAATTTACCCATTTAAGAACAGGCCCGCTAGGGGTGCTAACACCCCTGGTTGGTTGGGAACCCCTGATTTAGATACAAAAATGGATTGGTAATATTATTTTGATCCTTTTCAACTGTTTTGTTGAGCATAACATTATTTTGATTTTGTGTATACTGTAAATATTTTAGAGCATATTTTTCTGTTACTTTTGTTGATCTTTAAAAACGTCAATCACTGTCTCCAAGCTAGCAACCAGTACGTAACAACGAATTTGATATGTATGTTCATTTTTGGCTTTTTGACTATAAAATTATAATGTATTTAACTTGAAAATATGTATGCATAATATATGAGGCATTTTTACCCTATAATGGACAAATAAATCTGATTTATTGAACTATTGGATGGAGCAGTTCATTCCCTTCATTGATACCAGAAAAGAATTGAAGTTATCAGTATTTTTGCAAGATGGTATTGTTTCCATGGCAACCATTTTTCAGCTTAGACTTGTTGAGCTCAGTGATAGCGCTTAAAATTATATATTTAAAATTTTGAATAAATCATGTTCAGGTCATTTTGAACTAAAGGAGATAACAAAGCTGTCAGCCTTTCCAAATCCAAAAACTGACAAAATAATTCTATCTCCCCCGCAACCAGAAAACACCCCAAACCACCCACGCCTAAATTGTTCTATTTATGGAAACCCTAAATTAACGGCAGATATTTCAAGAGATTGTGGTGAGTTTGCAAATAATGTTGTGCTTAACCAGAAAGGCCAATGATTGGTAGAATTTTGTTGTTTACCTTGACGGGTAAAATTATTAATGTTTTCTGGTTGCGCGAGATATTTTGTCAGTTTTTGGATTTGGAAAGGCTGACAGCTTTGTTATCTCCTTTAGTTCAAAATGACCTCTTTCTACAGTTAATGGTCTTAATTCGTATTTATGTGACAATTTATTTACTGAGGTATCATATTTTGACACTCTTTCTAATATACCTAATATAATTGTCTTGTTTTTGTTTATCGTACACATTGTCTTGATTTGTAGAACCCACATCGTAACACATCTGGCAGAGAAACAGTTCCCCGGCCTGTAGGCCAGTGTGGAATGTGTGGCCTGGTCTTCTCTGACTCAGCTGTCTATCAAGCCCACATGATGTCACTGCAGTCACGCCTGGACGCAATGGTGAGACACTTCTTAGCCGTAATGATGCTGAAACCTTAAATCAGCTATTAATTTATAAATTATGTGTCAGTGACGTATCACAGCTATAAAAGTTGTTAAATCGGCTTTCTACGCCCGTGGCAAGTCAAGTTTTTGTCAGTTGATGGCCAGCTACAAGTCAGTTATATAATCATGTCATTAATGAAACGTTAATGATTTTTATATTATAACATGCGTTGTCTTTTATCTATCTTTTAATGTCAACTGTTCCAATGCTCTGACATTATTTTCCTCTGCAATGTGAATCAATTATTATTATTGTTATTTTTATTATTATTGTTTTTATTATTATTATAATTATTATAATTATTGTTATGTCATGTATCAAAGCTCCAATTCATACATCAACATGCGCCAATTTCAATGTCGGGGTACATCAAGGTTCAATTCTGATCCCCTGGTCTTCATAATAATTCTATAGGCAATCACCAGAACTTTCCGAACAAGCTCTCCATGGGAGATGTTGCATGCCGACAATCTCATGATTGCCGCAGAGTCAGTCGAAGAATTAGATGAACGAGCTGGGTGATGGATAACAGGTCTTGAGAAATATAGAGTCCGAGTCAACCGAATGAAGACGAAGCTTTTCAAGTCTAGCAGCACAGCGACACAACAAGAGCCAAGCAGAGAGTATTCCTGGCGCGTTTGCCTCAAAGGGGGGGAATCGAACGCCATCTTATGCAGAAAATGGATCCACCGCCACTGCACCGGTTTTTAGAAACTGTCGAAAGACAACAACACTTTCGAACGTAGTCGACATACTCTTCCTCCTGTTTATGACTCCCTTCTCTGTCGTCCGATGCCAACAACGACATAGAGGCCGTCATAGTATTCAACTACCTTGTTGACACGATTCAAGATTCTGATGGTGCTAGGAAGCAGTCACTGCTAGGATCAGGATGGCTTGGAGGAGCTTTCACAGTATTCTCCCTGTATTATAGGATCGTCTGATACAGCTACGGAGGAAAACATCAGCTCTAGCGACCTGCATATGTAGTTCACTCCTGCATGGCTCAGAAACACGGGTGATGTCAACCGACTATCTGAGACGACTGGAAAGGGCTGAGGCTCAGATGATATGCTGGATTTCCCGAGACAAAACGACTGCAGTGTCAGAGATAAGAGAACGCCCTGGCCACGAGTCCATCACAGCTCAAGTGCGAAGAAGCTGGCTTTGGTTGTACGGACACGAGTACAGAATGCCAGCCAGTCATGGACCTAACAAGACGCTAAACTTACATATGTCCGGATTCCGACCTCAAAGCCGGCCAAAGAAATCAGGACATAGACAAACTTGATGTAGGCGACGTATCACCCGAAGACAGAAGAGTATGGCGAGGACAGTAAACTCTAAGTCTTCAAGCAGACGCATCAAAACCCCTCAACAGAGGGAAAATAATCGCCGTTAAACAGAAACAACAATATATTATTATTATTACTGTTATTATTATTATTTTTATTATTATTATTATTATTATTATATTATTATTATTATTACTGTCATTGTTATTGGTATTACTACTATTATTATCATGATTATTATTAATACTCTTCTTCTTCTTATGATTATGATTATTATCATTATTATCTTTAGTATCACTATTAATGTTATTATTATTATTATTATTATTATTATTATTATTATTATTATTATTATTATTATTATTATTATTATCATTATTATTTCCATGTCACCACTCTGTCTGGTATAAAAGTTAATGACATATTTGGCATAAAGGGCCGTAAACATAGACTGTGTGCAAGTTGCGCTTGGGCTTGGTGCAGTTAGTCACATGCAAATGTGCGTAACTTTTGTGCCGGCCGGTAAACTAAGACTGTGTGTGTCTAAAGTGAGCGTGAAACTAGCTGCGTAGGCGTAGTGTTGCGGTTTCTAAGTGATCGGTTGTATTTGACTTAAGCGCATGCGTATTGCCCATAATGATAACGTTTCCTTCGTTGAGTCTACTTTCGAAATCAGATTCAATGAACTTCAAACCTCATTTGAGTTTTGAGTTTAGACGAAGAACAGTTCATGACAGAAATCTAATACTTTCAAATTTGACATAACACAACGAGTGAAAATTTTGTCAAGATCAGAGACCTTCCATGTGTAGGAAGAGATTAAGATCCAGAAATTTAGAGCTATCTTGGTCTACCCTTACCAATCTGGCAAATCAGTTTTCTGCTGAAATTAGGCCTATGAATCCAATCCATAAACATAGCCACAACATGGAAACTGACGTGTCAATCTCTTCTCTCCTCTTCAGTTCGTCTTTTTCGTTTTCATTGCCATTGTTGTCTTCACTTGCTTATCCTCGTCATTTTCTGAAATTTCTTTTAGATCTTTATCACCTCTTTGTACATTTTTCGCCTTTCAGTTTTTGTCATATTTCTTCAATTTATTCGTCTTCGTTTCTTCACGTTTCTCCTCTTTCTGCAATTTTTTCGTTCTCTCCTGTCTTTCTTCAAATTTTTTGTCTTCTGTATCTTTGCCGTCTTTCTGCAATTTCTTCTGTCTTCTCTGTCTTTGTTCATTTTCTTCAATTTGTTTGTCTCTACCGTCTTCAATTTTTTTCGTGTTCTCCGCCTGTCTTCAATTTTGTTGTCTTATCCATCTTTCTTCAATTTTGTTGTCTTCTCCTTTACTCGATTTTTTCAGTTTTATTGTCTTCTCTGTCCTTCAATTTTTTTTCGTCTTTTCCACCCTTCTTCAATTTTTTTATCTTCATCAGTTTTACCATCTTTCTTCAATGTTTTCATCTTTGTCTCTGGTTTTTCTTCAATCTTTTCGTTCTTCTCTGTCGTCTTAAATTGTTTCGTGTTCCCTCTTTTCAATTTCTTTCATCTATTTCCGCTTTACCGTCTTTCTTCAATGTTTCCATCTTCTCCATCTCTGTCATTTTTCTTTAATTTTTTTCGTCTTCTCCGTCTATCTTCAATTTTTTAGTCTTCTCCTTCTTTTACCGTCTGTCATCAATTTTTTCGTCTTCTCCGTCTTTTTTCAATTTTTTTCGTCTTCTCCGTCTTTTTCAATGTTTGAGTCCCTTCCGTTTTTGTTCAATCTTTTCATCCTATCCGTGTCTCTTCAATTTTTGAGTCTTCTCCAGTTTTCTTTAATTTCTTTGCCTTTTCCATCTTTCTTCCCTTGAAATGGAGACTCAAAGCTTACGGCCTTAGCTGGCTCTGGGCCAGTTATGGATCCCTCGGCTTTACCCGTCAATCGGCGATCGGGTTGGCTCCGCTGAAACGGGAGCCACCTTTTCAATACAGAGGCTCACTTTACTCCCTCTCGGGAGCAGGTTTACTCTTGTTCATTGGAGGTATTTTGGGATACTCCGCCATTTCTGGCCGAGCTCTCATGAGAATGACCTTATTTTTGGAGATCGAGTGCGGGCAGGCCCAGAGGGCCATTGGAATTTCCGAGCTTTGTCCCTAAGAACCTACCAACCCTCCCCAAGTAGTTGGAGGCATTCACGAGTCGCCTATAAGGGAGTGATCGACTTAAATCCTAGGTACTACAATCTTGTCCGTCTTTCTTCTGTGTTTGCCGTCTTTCTTCAATTTTTCGTCTTCTCCATCTTTTATTCTATTTTCATCACCTTGTGGGATTCTTCATTTTTAAAAATCTTTTGTCTTCTTTCTTGATCTTTTATGTCTTTTGTAGCCTTGTTTACAGCTTTTTTTTCTGTTATGCCTTTGTCGCATTTCTCCGTCTTTTTCGTCTTCTGTCTTTCGTCAATTTTTTCGTCTTCTCTGTCTTTCTAAATAATTTTCGTCATCTCCATCTTCTCCGTCGTTCTTCAATTCTTTTGTCAGGTCCGTCTTTTCTTAAATGTTTTCGTCTTCTCCATCTTTCTTAGATTTTTTCGTTTTCTCCGCCTTCTTCAATATTTTCATTTTCGTTTTTTCTTCAAATTTTTCATCTTCTCCTTTGCTGTTTTTCATTTGTCATCTTCTCCGTCTCTGTTGCTTCTTCAATTTTTTCATCTTCTCCTTCTTTACCATCTCTCGTTAATTTTTTTGTCTTCTCTCTCTTTTTACAATTTTTTCGTCTTTCTTAAATTTGTTCGTCTTTTCCTTCTTTCTTCAATCTTTTTGTCTTCTCCATCTTTCTTTATTTTTTTCGCGTCTTCCCTATTCGTCAGTTTTTTCGTCATCCGTCTCTCTTCAATTTTTTTCATCTTCATCGGCTTTACTGTCTTTCTTCAATTTTTTCATCTTCTCCATGTCTTAATTTTTTTATCTTCTGTCTCTCTTCAATGTTTTTCATCTTCTTTGGCTTTACCGTCTTTCTTCAATGTTTTCGTCTTCTCCGTCTGTTGTTTTTCTTAAATTTTTTCGACTTCTCCATCTTTGCCATCTGTCTTGAATTTTTTCATCTTCTCTGTCGCTTTTTTAAAATTTGTTTGCCTTCTCCGCTTTGCCATCTGTCTTCAAGTTTTTCATCCTCTTCATCTTTACCGTCTTTCTTCAATTTTTTGGTCTTCTCCGTCTTTCTTAAATTTTTTCGTCCTCTCCGTCTTTCTTAAATTTGTTCATCTTCTCCGTCCTTGCCGTTTATCTTCCATTTTTTTTGTGTTCTTTGTATTTTTTCCATTTTTTTGTTTTCTCCGTCTTTCTTCAATTCTTTCAATCTCTCAGTCTTTGCCGTCTTGTAATTCTTTTTACATCCTCTCTGTTTTTGTCGTCTTTCTGATTCTTTTGCATTTCCATCACCTAGCTTGATTATTCATTTTTTATCTTTGTTTTCTTTCTTTATCTTTCATATCTTTGTCGCCTTTTTTTCCTGCCATGCCATTGTCGCATTTCTCCGTCTTTTTTGTTTTCTCCACCTTCGTAGCATGTTTAGTCTTCTCTGTCTCTGTCGCCTGTTTGAAAAAAGAGAAAGACCTTAAATTTTCAATTTACTTCAATTTTTGAATCTACATGTATTTGGGCCTCATGATATCTATGACTAGATCTACTTTCAAGTTGAATAATAGCTTTTATAGTGGACATCCCTAACCGGCACCCGATCTGCATATTTTCAAAGAATTTTTTTTTAACAAAATCTAGACCTAGCTATTACTCCTACAACAATAAAAAGGACCTATGAGAGGAAGAAAAACAAAGAAAAACCAGGGTCATGTTGAAATTCTTTTCTTTTCTTTTTTATATTATTTCCCCATTGACAAAATTCGTGCGTAACTAGTGTTAGTGCAGCTTTTCACGGCGCAAGCTGCGCATTTTAGACCGTATACGCATGCGTGGGACTTAAGCATGGTTTATGTTTAACACTACGCACGCTTCTGTAGTTACCGACAGTAGTGCAACTTGCACACGGTCAATGTTTATGGCCCATTATGTCGCCTGCAAGTAATTATTTGTAAGTTATAAGTGAACTGTGGTGATGAAACATTTAGTGATAGAAATAGACGTAGTGATTCATTTGAAGACGTGTAGGTCCCTTGTTCTTTAGATCTTCTCCCTGGTAGTGTGTGACAGTGCGACTCCGGGATTTAGTGTGGACAGTTGCTAGTTACTAAATTGTTAAAGGTGGTATACTATTTTGTTCGTAAATATGTTTTTACATGGTGTTTGAAGCAACACTTTTGTTGCATTGCATCACTCATATTGTCATATTATGAAAGGAATTTGTCAACTTCATGAAAAGCAAGAGAGGTTTGATTACTCCAAACAAACAAAAAAAAGAAATTTATATTTGACACTTTCTAGTACCCTGTGGACTATAATCATATTTAACAACTTCAGAACTAATGAAGATCTATACTAACAAGAGATTTGTGAATCCCCTTTTGTCTTATTTTTTCATGTCAGAAACTCCAGGAGTACGGAGTAACAGTCATTAATCATTTCAGTCATTAAACTTGTGTGAAGACGCACTATCTGCAAATCCATCTTTGAATCTAAAACACACAATCAGCAAATCCATCTTAATCTAAAACGCTCAATCCACAAATCCATCTTAAAATTTTTAATCTAAAAATCTTATGGCTTTTCCCCAAAAGCTTTAGCTGTAGCTGACGTAAAAATATCTTCCGCATATCTTGAAAGCACTACTTACAATGGGTATATATAAGTAGGTAAAGAAGTGTCTTATCAAATAACAAATAGCATGGGAAAAGACAGGCTACTAAGGGCTTTTAACAAAATATTTTTACAATGCTGATTTATATCGTAAGAGTTGCCAAAAAAAACCTGCACAATATGAGTAATATTATAATATTTTGATGGTCTCCTTTTACTGTGATTCCCAGTCTATAATTAGTTTGTTCTTTTCTTGACTCTTTGCTCAGACTGCTGAGGACGAAAGTGGTGAGGATAACGTGGAAGAGTCACAACAGCATCAGCAGCATCTTGAAACCACCAACGAAGGGGAAAACCAGACTTTCTTGTACGCAGTCCATCCCCTGCGGAACAAGATCGACAAGACGAACAGCAGCCACAGAAGCCTGCCTTGTCAACATTTTCTGAAAATGATCAGCAGCAGCCACCACCCCGGCAAGAGTCAAAGCAATCTCTGCACCACCCAGGCTCGTCAACCGCCGGCACCAAACGGAAAGTTGAAATTGAACCTGAACTGGAGAAAAATCTGAGCAAGAGATAAAACCTCCGCCGGTAGCTAAATCACAGCACAGCCTCAAATCTCAGCTGGCATCTTCTAAACCACCAGGAAACACAGCCGTTACCGCTGTTAAAGAAGAGCCATTGGAGGCAGACGTTTCCGTTTCGGGGAATTGCCAAAAAGCGAGTGCGAAGGGCGCCAGACAAGTATGAGGTGCTTCACGAGGAGAAGAAGCGCAGAGCTCCAAAACGGAAAGCAGTGGTACCCCTTCACCTGGATATGATCCAGAAGTAGAAAAATACCTGCAAAGTCTTCGCGACATGGGTTTTTCTGTTGCTCCTGATACTGTTGACATGAGTCAAGGGAGACAAACAGCAGCCCCCCTGTCAAGCGTGGTCGAGGAACTGCCACAAGGGGAAGAGGTATGCCCCGTGGGACTCACCACGTTGCCCCTCCTCGTCTAACTTTACAGCCTCAGAGGCCTTTCAACAATTTCAGCGGGGCACAGAGAGGGAGAGGAGCGCCGTTCTCGGCCCCTAGAGGTTCGGTGGGAATGGGAAATAGTGTAAGGAAGTTCAATCCTCACACGCTGGTCAGAAATTCTAGCCAGCCTGTTCAGCACAAAACTGAAGGAATCAACAGAATCATGCAACCGAGCCCTGCGGTGGTAAATAAAGGCAAGCCTGCTACAAGGGGATTCCCAACCAACAGGGTTATGACTTCTCACGGCATGCCGGGAAGGGTAAAGCAAGAGTTTTTGCAATCCCCGTCTGTCTGCTACTTATAATACGAATTATTCCATGAGCGTCAACAATAGACCCATTCCTGTTCCAACACCACTGCCACCCAAACCTAAAGCTTTCTACAGAGATTACGATTACGAGGACGAAATCATTAACTTGATTAACGGTGACCTGGAAATCATGCCTGTAAGTGGAAAACAGACAAGAGGGGAGAGACTGAAACACCGCCAAGAGAGATTGTCACAAGGTGGTTCGGTTGAGGGTGGAAAGAAATCAGTCAAGTACTTTCCCAGGACGGAGAAACCCAAGGGGAAACGATCCCCCAAAAAAGGCAGCTCTCCACCCAGCAAACATCAGCGTATCATCCCTCCTAGTGAAATTGTGTCTCCGGTAGGCAGCATTCAAACAGATACGGGCAAGAGTGAAATTCAAATTACCAACGTGCACAGTCTTCAGCCTACCACGTCGTCATTTGGAGGAAGACGAGGCACTCGAGTCAGAGGCAGACGTGGCCGCTGGGTTTCAAACTCCCGACCGTCGACCATTCTGGACTCTAGGACATTACCAGGAGCTCGGTCATCCTTTGAAAGCAAATTAAACAGAGGTAACCAGCACCAGGTTAGCCATAGGGGAGGCAAAGAGTTTGTGACGACAAGTGAGGTGGTAACCATTCGTAACGTTGGGGAAGAATGGAAGACCTACGTGAAGAGGCCAGGAAGAAAGTGGAAGAAATGTTAGCAGCTCCAGGTACTTTCCTAATGGAGGACATCACCAAGCTATCCGCTGTGCCTACCCTTGACAGAGGCAGACGTGGAGTCTCAGTGGGCTCGGATCTTAGTCGGTCTTTACCTCGCCAAAATGTCTTTGCTTCTGCTACAAGGTTTGCCAGAGGGAGGGCAAGAGCAAGAAGCCGAGGCAGGTCATCTTCGAGAGGTAGAGGTTCTGCGAATCGAGGGAGGTCTGTGAAAAGTGATCAGCTTTTTCATAGTCGCGTTGCCCGGAAGAAACCACGCATGCTCGTGGTGCTGCCTCTGTTGCGGGAGACAGAAAGGAGGCAAAGAAGGAAATCGTCCATCTGAGGTACTGAACAATGCTGGCGAAGACGAAGATAAAGAGGAAATCCTAGATGGTGCTGATATTGATGGCTGGACTGTATCTATCTCACAAATGTCTGACTCGGAGGGAGAAGGAGAAAAAATCGCTGACTCGGAGATGGACACAGCTGAAAAGAATGAAGAAGAGGAAAAGGAGAATGATGGTCAAACAGATTTAAAGGATGAAAGTTCTGCTGAAAACCCTAAAGAGAAGATTTCTGAAGAAACAGAAAGTACAAACGATCATTCGGAAGTAGTGGGTGATGACAAGGATGAAAAAGACAAATATATGAAAGATGCACAACCAGGCTCAAAGGATAAAGATGGGGATGAGGTTTTGGACAAGAAACAAACTCTCCCAGGTTCATCTGTCAACGTGGAGAAGTCTAACTCCGTTTCAGACAAGTTAGCATCTGAGGAAAGAAAAACCGCTGTTGAAACTGAAGAGAGCAATGGCGTTGCACATAGAGATCATGAAATCAGCTCAGAAATAGATCAGATTATGAAATCTGGAGACAGACTCGCTTCAGATCAAAATTCAGAATCTAGAAATAAAACTAAATTGTCCAACGCTGAGAAGGAACTTCAGATTTCCATTGATAAACTCAGTGCCCTGAAAAGTGACGGCCCATCAAATCTTGATTCTCAGTTAGAAAAGATGGACTCAAGTTCACCAAGTGCAAATGAAACGGCCGAAGACATATTTAAGCATGATTTTGTATCCCAGAACTTAGAAGTTTCGACCAGGAGTAAAAGTCCAGGCGATTTTTGTCAAACAGGTAAGCATTTCAGTTGTGCCATCAAGGATTCTGACACAGCTGACTTGCAATTAGGCCGAGATGAATCAAAAGATGACTCTGTCAAGAATTCTGATGAAATTGAAGACTCGTTAGACCAAGACATGAAGGAAACCAGCTCTGTCAAGCATTATGATGAAACCAATCTACATTATGACCAGGATGTAGAAAGTGACAACTCTGCAACAAAATCTAAACATATTGACCAGCAACTGGACCAAGACGACTCTGTAATGGATTCTGATGAAACTTCCAAACGTCCAGACCAATTGATGAAAAAGGACGACTCGAGTGTGAAGGATTCTAACACTGACCTACAAGCAGACCAAGGGATGGAGAAAGATGACTCTGTGACCAACATGAACGAGGGACTGGAACAAGGGATAAACAGAGAAGAGTCTGTGAAGGATTCTGATAAAATTCACCTGCAAACAGATCAATTAACAGGGCAGGTTACTTTATGAAAAATTCTCATGAAATTCATCATCTCTCAGAGCAAGATATGAAAAAATTTGATGATTGTGATGACATTGATCCAAAGCAAGATGATTTAATTGAGAAGGCAAATGAAATTCAACCTCACTCATCGAAAAATAGGGAAGATAAAAACTGTACTGTTAATATTGATGAAATGGAAATGTCGTCAGACCAAGTTATTGGACGGGACATTTCTAATAAGGGTTCTGACTCTCCAATGAAATTTGTACCTGGGAAAGATGGTTTTCGGAAGGACTCTGTTGAAAAAATAGACCCTCCTAAAATTGGTAATGAGAAAGTGTCATCAGACACAGGTTCTACTGATTTCTTATCGTCGCTAACAAACGATGCTGCAGACGGTTTGGAATCCAAACGTGTTGACGATGAAACTTTGCCAGCATCTGTCTCCTCGGATACCAATTTGACTCTTTTCTCACCTTTACAGTCCTCAAAATCTGAAGATCAGCAGCAAGACGTTTGTAAACCTTGTGTTGATGGGGATACGCTAGAGGCATTACAAAAAGAAGACAGTGATATTTCTGAAAACATTGGTTCCACCTCGGTGTCTATGGCTGGTGACACATCTTTGACCAAACAAGATGCGGACATTGATCTTGAAAGTCCAATTGAGTGTAAAAGTGGAATTGACTCTCAAAACAGAAACAAAATTCAAAGGGCACGCAACTCGTTTGATCGCAGCGACCCAACGTCCTCAGTGACTGAAAAGCAGACAGAATTTTCCTCTGCGTCATTACAAGTCAGTAGTGTAGAGTTAACCACTAAGTCCGCACTTGCATGCTCTCGAGTCCTCGAAGGAATTCAGAAAAGGTCGAATCTGACTCCTTATTGGAGTCATCATCTCAAAATGCGACAAGTGTAGATCAGAATAAAGTAGCCGAGATGTTATCGATAACGAACGAGGTGATTCAGGTACTGCGTATGATGATACAGACAATTTTTCAGAAATTGAAAAAACTTGCCAAGAAATTATTCGAGATGCTGAGAATCAGGAGGAGGAGAGACGAGCCAACTTGGAAAATTCTTCCTAGAAAATGTCAACCAAATGCAGCTTTTCTGTTTTTAGTTTTTGGTTTTGTACTTAGATTAGGACAAAAGTTGTTGATGTTGCAAATCTTGAGGTTGGCATAAGTTTGAAAATGTTTAATGTGTCCCATTTAGTGCAAAAACAATTCGTATTGTGAAGGCGGACGTATGCAGGAGAAATTATTTAACTGCTGAAACTGTGGGCAGTTTTAACGCAAGTTGCCCAGGCACTGCCCTGCTATTTTTTTACACATACACGATTCTCAAAAAGTGTACATATTACATGTATGGACCTTTGATTTCTGTTTGTTCTTATGTGAAAATATGTATTAGACATTTCTGATTTCACATAGTGAGTGAAAAGGATTGGAGATTGTTTCATTTCATGTTCTGTTTTGTGTTTTCTTTTACTACATGAGTTGTATTACACAGGCTTGGATTTGTTGTTGTGCCACGTTCATCGCAGTCGTTTGTTGGGTTGGTCACATCGTTATCATCATTGGCCAACCCTTCTATTTTTGAGGAAGTTGCCACTGGGTACGGGAAGGTTGTACTATCCTCACGTCACTAAATTTTAATGTTGAATAAGTCTTTGATATCATCGTCAAGGAAAGAGGTTAAAATCCTTCATGTGGGACTTGTATTATTATATATCTTGGCACGGACCTTACAAAGTGTAAACAGACATTTTGTCATTTTTGTAAATATGTTTTTTAATGCATTTTTTCCTTATCCTGGTGTAGTCGCCCCCTTCTCGTATTCCCTTTCACCCATGATCTGTACATATGATGCCATAAAAGTATGCTTTTAATTTCTTTCTTTTTTTATTTTTTTTTATTATAATGTTTTAGTTTCTTTTAGAGATGATGCCTCCATGTTCATTAATTTTTTACTGCTTTTTTTTATTTCCATGTTTGTTTACCATAGATCTGTAATGTTTTACAATGTGTGCCGTTATAAGCCAACAGTCACAAGCGCTCTGCTTTGAAAAGCTTTACGGCTCAGGTTTTCATTTCTTTCAAGATTTATGTTGTCATACAGTAGCTGTCACTTAGCGTCATTGTGGATAGCGGATTGCTTCGGTTATGAGGACACTTAATATGTTACGCATTTGAATGGCTGGTACGATGCGTCATGCTGTCTAGACTTCTGTAAGACAACGTACAAAGTCGACCATTCCCCCCAGAATCTTGCACAAGCCTGGGGATAAGGAAATCAAGGCTAGTCACATGGGAGCTCTTTCTTGTTTTGAATGATTCCTAGGTGTGGTAACCATACTCTGCTCTGAATAAGGGGAAGAGGAGAGGGATGTTCAAACTGATTTAGTTTACAACGTATGATTGGACTGGGGTTATAGGAACAAGGAACCAGGCGACTAGTCAAAAATAACATACATGGACACCGGCATACTACGGATACCGTCACAGCAAGACCAGTGAATGGACCCCGTAATTTCTAAGCGGGGGTGACTACCATTTTTTATAATAATTTAGAAAAATTGACCATGCCGCCAGCAGCCTCACTGGACTCTCGGTAAAATTGCATGCTTGTCTGGTAGATATTGTATTGTAACGGTGGAGGTAAAAAAGGAAATCGATTTCCTCAAGGTCACTTTGGCCCCTAGAGCCGTAGCTTATCCTAGTTTCTATTGCTTGAAGCAAAGCAATGATAATCACCTCCTGGACAGGACACTAGTCTTTCACAGGTATTTACTCCTAAACTGGTGCTGGTACTCATTTGCACCCGGGTTGAATTGGGGAGGTGCGTGTCAATTGTCTTTCCCAAGGAACACTACGTAGGACCTAGCTACCATTGCTGCTGCTAGGATTCAGACCCGCAACACTAAGATCCCAAATCCTGCAGTCTAATGAGTAAGCCACTGACACCACCAAAGTTGGTAGGCCTAGTGTAACTCTGATTTTGTATCTACATCGTAGGTTTGAACAACTGTTTCACTCATCAAGATAGATTAAAGGCATGGACCAAATTACGAAACCGTTTTGTTCAATGCCTTTTTTCTAGTTGTCAAATGGTTTACAGTAATACACTTTGACGCAAATCTTTTCGTGAACCTGTCACCAACAGAACTGAACTCGCAGAGAGCTTGTTTGTGTGTACATTGAAATATGAAGACCCTCATGATTTTTTTAATATACTCCATTGGCTGCCATGGAGAATTACTTTTTCTTGATCGTTGTGTATAATTCCTGTGTTATCTAATATGCTTGCCTTGAGCCTGCCAAATGTAGGTGCTTATTGTATGCATTGCAGATGAGGAACGGTGATAAACGTTTCCCACTTCCTTCTGTCGGCAATCCATGCCAGCACATCCGCACAGGGGACTCGGTAGTCCAGAGGCAAGGTGTCAGCCTTTCACCAAAAGGTAGTGGGTTCGAGCCCCGCCAACAGTTGAACAATTTTTTTTAATTTTTTTTACTAAAAACTTCACCTCCTGGTTCAGGTAGGTGGATAGACACCTAGTCCCATTGGAGACGGACGATAAAAAGGAGTTTTGTGTATAGGTAACAATACTCTGTGCACGTTAAAGGTCCCTTGGCTGTTTACATGGCAGTCTGGGCAAAATTAAAAATCCTGCCAAAAAACCCTGAGATCACCTTAGTTGTTGATGTGGGTAAATCAAATCAAACAAAAAGCACATCCGCAGGTCTCTGTGCTCCCAATCACCCTGCCAATCGAAAAGTTTATAAATAGAGAAAGATCTTTGATTGTATGAGTTCATTTCGTTTTAATTACTTTCATTATAAATGTTATGCCTGTACATGATCTACTGTAATGTATTATCTTTGGCATTTGCGTCTCTGACCGTTGTCTTAGCTATTTTATTAATCTCACTCTTTTTATTCTGTATGTGCTACACAGTGTGTCACTCCTGTTATTGTGTCACTCCTGTTATTGTATCACTAACTGTGTTGAATGCCCATCTTTACATGTGTATGGTTTTATCAAATGGCTGTGTTATATTGTTATAACTATGCCTGTTGATTTCTATTAAGAGTGGCTGATTGGCGGGGTAGCTACTGGTACATCCTACTTCTTTCCTTTCACTCACTCTTTCACCTGTTTTAGATGTGTACATACCTTGCTGTTTATTCTTAATTCACCCTGAGATCATGACATAAAGTGGACAGGGTAGATTTCAATCAATCAGTCCTTTCAATCAATCAGCTTTCTATTTAGAAATTTTCAGTAAACAAAAAACGCTCCCTCTGGTAGACCGCTGGTAGCATAGCCTCTCATTAGATGAGTGTACTTGTATGGCTGTAGTGTAGTCTACTTAACTCTTCTATACTGGAATGGGCAGCTGGTGGGGTGCTGCTGGTAGGCCCTACTTCTTTCCTTTTCACTCTTCCTGTTCCCTTTTTATTCAACTTGAGAACACTGCATATGATGGGTTGGGTAAAATTCAATGAAATTAACAAGCTTTAATTCTTGGGTATTGGACGGGGCAAGGTTTCATTCTTCCATGTCAAGTTGCAACCAGCGGGTTCTAAGGTAAATTCCGGCAATAAGCAAATAAACTCTCCCTTCTCAAAATTAATGCAAAAATAGAAAAAACCCCTAAAACTGTGTTTAAGCTGGTATTTTTTTTCTCACTCATGATTGTTGTTGATACTGTTCATTACCACCATCATTGCTATCATCATCATCATCTATACTGGAATGGGCGCTGGTAGGCCCTACTTCTTTCCCTTTTCACTCTTCCTGTTCCCTTTTTTTATTCAACTTGAGAACACTGCATATGATGGGTTGGGTAAAATTCAATGAAATTAACAAGCTTTAATTCTTGGGTAGGACTCTTTCATTCTTCCATGTCAAGTAGTGTTACAAATAAACATTGCCATCTGGTATTTTTTCTCACTCATGATTGTTGTTGATACTGTTCATTACCACCATCATTGCTATCATCATCATCATCATCGTCATCATCATCATTTACGCCATTAGCTCTGTTACCATTGCCATCCTCACTATTGGTATGACCATTGTCATGGCATCATCATCATGACCATCACTGCCATCTTTGCTAAACGGAGACTGCTATGATCATCATTATCGTCATCATTAAATTCTTTTAAACGTTCATGATACCATCATCATTATTTGTAATCTCTTTCTACTATTCTTCAAATTCTTGTACTGTTCTTGATCTTTTTTCTGTTTTGGTCCAACTTCCAATTTAGAACCGTACAAAGTTATGAGTTTGTTCCAAGGAGCATTTAGACTGGAGTTATTTTGATAGCGTGTGTTGTATGTTTATAATGTAATGTATTATATAACGTTTTTGACATAAGATAAAAGAAACAAGTTTTTAGAAGATGAAGACACTGATGTCATGTACATGTGTCGCCAATCAAGGTTGTCATTTGGGTTGTGTCTGTGATTGATTTCTGGAGAGGAGCAATGTTCACAAGATGGGCAGTTGAGGGGCACTTGTGGGTAGATTCTGCTTCTTTCCTTTCGCTTTGATTTGATTTACCCACATCCACAACTAAGCAGGCGATCTTGGGGTTTTTGGTAGGATTTTTAAATTTTGCCCGGACTGCTCTAGTGTCAACAGCCAAGAGATCTTTAACGTGCACAGCTTTTTGTAATCTGCACACAGGACCTCCTAAGTATCGTTTCACCTACCTGGACCAGGGGGTAGATTTTGCTCGAAAAAATGAACTGTTCACCTGTTGAAGGGGTTCGAATCCACTACCTTTTGCTCTTTTACCTGTTGATGACCTTACTCACTGTCTTTTCACAGTTCACCCTGACATCGCCTCTATACCCTGACATCGCCTCTACCCTGACATCACCTCTATACCCTGACATCGCCTATACCCTGATATCCCTCTACCCTGACATCACCTCTATACCCTGACATCCCCTCTATACCCTGACATCGCCCCCTGACATCGCTCTACCCTGACATCACCTCTACCCTGACATCACCTCTATAAGACATCGCCTCTACCCTGACATTCTATACCCTGACATCGCCTCTAGACATCGCCTCTATGTTGTTAGTCACCGGGTAGGGGGGGTGTTGTTGCGATGAAACAAACAGCGAGACGTTCAAAAGTCTACATGATAATTTACATTAATACTAGATCTATGTATCAGTGGTGACAATCTTCCTCTGGTCCTAGTCAATTATCGTGTTTAGGTCCTTGATTCTGTCTTCACAGTAGTTCCTCCATCTCTGTCAATTGGGCTTTTGCAAAGTGAAACTGATGACCATGGTAATTTTCCTCCTTTCTGATATTTTCTCACTGTCATTCCTTCAAAAGTTACTTCATGGACGTAACGGCCCACAGAGCCGGAGCCTATCCTGGTTTCAATAGCGTGAGGTAGAACAGGTAACAATAATCACCTCCTGGCCAGGGCGCTAGTCTCATGCAGGTTTTTACCCCCAAGCTAGTGCTTGTACCCTTTTGCATCTGGCTGGAGTGGGGGAAATGCGTGCTAAGAGTCTGTCCTAAGGACAACAACTTTGGACCTAACATTACTAGGATATCCCCCCCCTTTCCACAAGCAAAAAAACCCCAATGTAACTGTTGGTGACTGAGATCTCCACTCTTCCCACCACCTGATACAAAACATTGGTCATGTCAACGGTAATGAAGACAACATTAATAAGTCTTGACCATATCGCCACTTTTTTTTATTACTATAGTAGATTTGTACTTGTATGATGACAGGGGAGAACTCAAAGGTCGGGGTTCAAGCATAACGATTGAAAACTTTTCTCAAGTTTTTTTTTCTTTTTATTAAAATCTATCCCCCTGGTCCAGGTAGATGGATCGACACCTAGTCCGATTGGAGATGTATGATAAGAAAGGACGTCCTGTGTGCAGATCACAACACTCTGTGCATGATAGAGATCCCTTGGTTGTTTACAGGGCAGTCCGGCAAAATTAAAAATCCTACCAAAACCACTCAAGATCGCGTCAGTTGTTGATGTAGGTAAATTCAAATGAAATGGAAAAAAAGAAGAAAAGTATGATGGCAATTGGCAAGAGAGATAATCTCCCATGAAACTGTAGCACAAACTCTTTTGTACAAGGGTGAAACCAAATAATATACAAAGTTACGTCCCTTGATTTGTAGATTTGTAAAATGGTGAATTTTATTCTGCAGTGAAGCTTTCATTCAGTGTCAGGCCCTTATAGAAAATCTTGAAACTTTTTTGTGCCCCTGCAAACTACAAAAGGGTTGTTAGAGAACAAAATAGGATCTGACGAAATTATTGTCATATTGTGTGTACGGCACGACCTCCACATACTTGCGCTTGCTTTTCTTTTTTAAGTTAACAGTAGAGCCTCGGACTCGAAGAGATTTGAGGGAAAGTCTACAAATGCAATTCTCAGTTTGCAAAACTATGGCCGCACTTGACCAGAAAGTCTACAGATGCAATTCTCAGTTTGCAAAACTATGGCTGCACTTCACCAGAAAGTCTACAAATGCAATTCTCAGTTTGCAAAACTATGGCTGCACTTCACCAGAAAGTCCAGCACTCAGGGTGTGTTTTTGTTGTTGTTTACCTTAAAGGGAGGGAGGTGGGGGGGGGGGAGGTGTGTGTCTGTTTTTTAATACTTTGAAAACGGTTGGCAGCTATATATTTTACATCTATATTCATGTAATTAGTAGTGTAAATCTTTACATCAGAAGTGCAGATTCCCAGAAGTGTAGATGAAGGCCATTTTTAAACCTATTCATTGTGGATAGATCTTCATTGTCTGTGTAGAAAGTGTGAGGTGGTATGTGACGATGTGCTCCATTGAGTGATATTCTAGTTCAGTTTACATAGTTGTGAATTTTCACTGGTTTGCTTTTACTTTAGCCATTTTGATACCTTTATAATGACTGATATGTTATTCACATTGTCAGTTTTGATACTATGCGTTTCCTCTTCACCAATGGCCGTTCGTGATAATAATAATAATAATAATAATAATAATAATAATAATGTGTCACATGTCTTTTTTTCACTCATTCGATTGAACATGAGAAATCAACAATGAAACTGATAATATGTAAATTATGTATTATGTTTATCATGTGTGAATATTAATGTGATGATCATATTCTGATGATTTTTACATGACTATGAAATTATGCCGTCATTTATTTAGGTTTGTTTCATTATAATGACCAAGCGCTATGTTGTTTATGTTCTTTGCACGTTTGTGTTCAGTGTTGTGGTCAGGAAGTGTCCTGCCAAGGGAAAAGTTTGCGATTATGGTGTTCCTCAGCAAATCTCAAATTCTCTGGTGGTCTGATGGTAATGGTGGTGTGGCCAAACTTTCCGTCTTTATCATACTGGTGGTCTGATGGTGATGGTGATGTGGGCCAAACTTTCCGTCTTTATCATACTGGTGGTCTGATGGTGATGGTGATGTGGGCCAAACTTTCCGTCTTTTTCATACTGGTGGTCTGATGGTAATGGTGATGTTTTCCGCTCTTTTTTCATACTGGTGGTCTGATGGTAATGGTGATGTGGGCCAAACTTTCCGTCTTTATCATACTGGTGGTCTGATGGTAATGGTGATGTGGCCAAACTTTCCGTCTTTATCATACTGGTGGTCTGATGGTAATGGTGATGTGGGCCAAACTTTCCGCTCTTTTTCATACTGGTGGTCTGATGGTAATGGTGATGTGGGCCAAACTGTCCGTCTTTTTCATACTGGTGGTCTGATGGTAAAACTGGTGGTCTGATGGTGGCCAAACTTCCTGTCTTTTTCATACTGGTGGTCTGATGGTAATGGTGATGTGGCCAAACTTTCCGCCTTTTCATACTGGTGGTCTGATGGTAATGGTGATGTGGCCAAACTTTCATTATTTATCAACTGGTGGTCTGATGGTAATGGTGATGTGGGCCAAACTTCCCTCTTTATCATACTGGTGGTCTGATGGTAATGGTGATGTGGCCAAACTTCCTGTCTTTTTCATACTGGTGGTCTGATGGTAATGGTGGTGTGGCCAAACTTTCCGCCTTTTTTCATACTGGTGGTCTGATGGTGATGGTGAAGTGGGCTTTCCGTCTTTATCATACTGGGGGTCTGATGGTACTGATGGTGATGTGGCCAAACTTCCTGCCTTTTTTTCATACTGGTGGTCTGATGGTGGTCTGATGTTGATGTGAAACTGGTATACTGGTGGTCTGATGGTGATGTGGCCAAACTTCCGCTCTTTCATACTGGTGGTCTGATGGTGATGGTGATGTGGCCAAACTTTCTTTATCATACTGGTGGTCTGATGGTGATGTGGCTTTATCATACTGGTGGTCTGATGGTAAGTGATGTGGCCAAACTTGCCGCCTTTATCATACTGGTGGTCTGATGGTAATGGTGATGTGGCCAAACTTTCTTTATCATACCTGCCAAACTTTTCATACTGGTGGTCTGATGGTGATGATGTGGCCAAACTTCCTGTCTTTTTCATACTGATGACTGGTTTTCCATACTGATGGTGATGGTGATGTGGCCAAACTTCCCCGCCTTTTTCATACTTTCATACTGATGGTCTGATGGTGATGTGGCCAAACTTCCGCCTTTATCATACTGATGGTCTGATGGTGATGTGGCCAAACTTTATCATACTGGTGGTCTGATGGTGATGTGGCCAAACTTCCCGTCTTTATCATACTGGTGGTCTGATGGTGATGTGATGTGGCCAAACTTGCCGTCTTTATCATACTGGTGGTCTGATGGTGATTGTGGCCAAACTTCCGCCTTTATCATACTGGTGGTCTGATGGTGATGATGGCCAAACTTCCCGCTTTTATCATACTGGTGGTCTTTATGGTGATGTGGCCAATCTTCCCGTCTTTATCATACTGATGGTCTGATGGTGGTGATGGCCAAACTTCCGCCTTTATCATACTGGTGGTCTGATGGTGATGGTGATGTGGCCAAACTTCCCGCCTTTATCATACTGGTGGTCTGATGGTGATGGTGGTGTGGCCAAACTTCCCGCTTTATCATACTGGTGGTCTGATGGTGATGGTGATGTGGCCAAACTTCCCGTCTTTATCATACTGGTGGTCTGATGGTGATGTGGCCAAACTTCCTGTCTTTTTCATACTGGTGGTCTGATGGTGATGTGGCCAAACTTCCGCCTTTTTCATTCTGGTGGTCTGATGGTGATGTGGCCAAACTTCCGTCTTTTTCATTTTTGGTGGTCTGATGGTGATGGTGATGTGGCCAAACTTCCCGTCTTTTTTTCATTTTGGTGGTCTGATAATGGTGATGTGGCCAAACTTTCCGCTTTTTTCATTTTGGTGGTCTGATGGTGATGGTGATGTGGCCAAACTTCCCGTCTTTATCATTTTGGTGGTCTGATGGTGATAGTGATGTGGCCAAACTTTCTTGATCATTTTGGTGGTCTGATGGTAATGGCGGTGTGGCCAAACTTTCCGCCTTTTTCATGATCTTCAGCTACATTGTGACATTGTCGCTTGTCTTAGTTCTTTGTTGCCCTGCACTTCTTTTTGCATTTATATTTCCTGTTGTACGCAACGCAACGTTCTAGTCCTAGGCCAGCTCTTGTCATGACATGCCAAATGAGTACTCTGCCCATCTCTTCTGATTTTAGTGATGGACTGTTCTACCTTTGTGGGTAGAGTGTTCTCACAGAGGGCAGTGCTGGTAGGTCCTACTTCTTTCCTGTCCCTCTTTCACATATCTGTCATCTTGCTGGGCGGGTGGTTGGTGGACGCTGCTGGTAGGTCCTACTTCTTTTCCTTTCCCTCTTTCACATATCCTTTTATCAAACGATGGACGGGGTGAATTTCAATTAAACACACAAATCATCTTGCTGGTTTCTCTAAATTGACACTGAGATCACTGCACGTGTGGACAAGGTGAATTTCAATTAAACACACAAATCATCTTGCTGGTTTCTCTAAGTTGACACTGAGATCACTGCACGTGGTGGACAAGGTGAATTTCAATTAAACACACAAATCATCTTGCTGGTTTCTCTAAATTGACACTGAGATCACTACACGTGGTGGGCGAGGTAAATTTCAATGAAACAAGGAAGTTTTGCCTGTGCTGTGCTGTGTTTGTCTCTTTACTTCTTTCTTCATTTTTGTATTTCTTTGCTGTCCATGGTGTTTTCATCATCACATTGAAAGGTTTGTTCTATTTCTTTGCTGTCCATGGTATTTTCATCATCACAATCAAAGACCACACTATGCAGCCTCCACTTGTTTTTTTTAGTTGTGTATTAATACATCTTTGTACATCATGTATTATATTTGTATGATACGTTTATCCTTGCACTCTCATGGGGCTTCTCACTACCACACGAGGGATCTGAGTTCGATCTCCAGTGGGAGCACGGCATTTTGTTTGTGGCCTTCCTGTCAACCCAACAGCGAAAGAGTGGTAGCCTGGCCTATTGGGACTATGGAGTAGAAAAGGGCGGCATGGAAAGCAATGGCAAACTACCACATTATGCTGTCGCCACTGAACGTCCACAAAAACCTGAAATTTTATTCCTGGTTATCCTTTGCTCAACAATGAGTGCGGATCTCTTAATTGCTTTCTACACTGTTTTTGTGTTATTGCAGGCAAAGTGGGAGTATCAGTATGCCTACAAACTCCTCTCCTTTTTCCATTACCTTTGCTTGACAACTGTTGTGCAAACTCATTGTTGGATTCATTGGTCATGAATTTGCATGTGTACCTATTTTGTGTACCTATTTTGCATACCTATTTTGTGTACCTATTTTGTGTACCTATTTTGTGTACCTATTTTGTGTAATTTTGAATGTAATAACACTTCCGTTTCCCTTTTCATGATATTTTGTTGCCATGTTTTAGTCATATCGATTATTGCTAAATTTCTAGGGTTGTTTTACTAATGTTTATTAGCCTTGTCCCCCCCCCCCCCCCCCCCCCCCCACCACCCTGTCCCACTTTCTTTTCCCTCTCGCTGCCTATCATCATTGTGAAACTATTAGAACCATTCTTTCTTCTTGTTGTGTGTTTTCTCTCTTGATAGTTTCCATTTCATCATTCTGTACTCAGTTGTTTGTTTTTTTTTTCAGAATATCCGTATTTTGTCCATGAGACAAATTTGTATTGGTTTTTTGTGTCTTTGTATACAGTCATGATGCTCTGTCTTGTTGTCTGTCCTGTTTCCTCCTTTTTTTCTGTATTTTTCTGCCCTCTATTTCATTTCTATGTCAGTATTTCCAAGTCATTACATGTAAAAAAAAAAAAAAAAAAGAAGAAAGACACCCAGGAAAACTTATAAGAAAAATCATAACACATTGAATTGACGTTCTAGAAAGCAGATAAACTTGGAATTAATTATAAAGTTCTTGAAAAAAACTTGCATCCTTAGATATATGATAATATATTGCATATATATATATGGAATGTGATACATTAGTGAAACAAAGGCAGTTTTTGTCTGTCTTGTGAAACTTGTCAAAGGTTTGGTGTTTGAAGATTGAATGTCATCACAAAAGCAATTTCGTCAGCGGTAGAACATAAATGCCCATGTTAGATTGACTCATTTGAGAAAGCCCCCCAAAAACAAACAAATTTCCTTTTCACTTCGAGTTTCATTTTTAGAGATCTTGACTACAAATGTTGATATTTGTGCTTTCCAAATACAAAACCTTATCACCCTGTTAGGGTTTTACAAATAAAGATATCTAGCTACATTCAAGGAATTTGACTTAAAAACTTAGGCATTCTTAATTCAATAAAATGTAAATTATGCATTTA
>JAXRKP010002169.1:0-7500 GCA_037039925.1 Doris montereyensis | reverse complement strand
GTGAACCATTCGTCTTCTAAACAGGTTCACTGAGGGGTGTATTTTCAATGAACCATTCGTCTTCTAAACAAGTTCACTGAGGGGTGTATTTCAATGAACCATTCGTCTTCTAAACAAGTTCACTGAGGGGTGTATTTCAATGAATCATTCGTCTTCTAAAGTGGCTCATTGACAGGTGTATTTCAATGAATCATTCGTCTTCTAGAGTGGCTCATTGTTAGGGTGATTTCAATGTCTTCAGGGGCTCATTGACGGTGTATTTCAATGAATCTTCTAGAGTCGTCTTTAGAGTGGCTCATTGACATGGGTGTATTTCAATGAATCTTTCGTCTTCTAGAGTGGTTCATTGACAGGTGTATTTCCTCTTAGGATCAATGAAATCATTAGTCTACAGAGTATGGTTCTTGACGGTGTAGAGTGGATCATTGATAGGTGTATTTCATTAACATTGACGGTGTATTTCAATGAATCATTAGTCCTCTTGAATGGCTCATTGACGTGTGATTTCAATGAATCATTCGTCCTCTTGAATGGCTCATTGACGGTGTGTATTTCAATGAATCATTCGTCCTCTAGAATGGTTCTCTGAATGGCTCATTGACGGGTGTATTTCAATGAACCATTCGTCCAGTAGATAGTTGTGAATAATACGGAGCCACAGTGGAGTGAAATCAAAGGCGAAATATGACAATGGTGACAACTCCACTAATAAAGATAGAACAAACACGTGACGTTTCGGGTATAACTCTTCGTTAGACAACAAACGAGAAATATCTAGATCTAGATCTAAAGTAATACTTCCGCATCACACAATGTGATGTCAGAAGAAAAAAACATAAAGGAGAAAGAAAGAAAGAAAAAGACAGTGATGATAAGAAACGTAGCAGAGGGGTTGTGAAGAATGAGCGAGAGTGAAGGTTTAGATCTAGTATGAAATAAAAATATGAAAATAAGTAAGTAATAAAAGGTGAGAAGGAGATAGGGAGAATGAGAGAAATATATAGAGAGAGAAAAAGAAAGAAAAAGACAGAGAAGAAAGAAAGGGAGAGAGAGACGTGAGTATGGAAAACAAGAACGAAAAAAAGGATGAAATGTAAGATTACATCTATATCTCACTGGGTGTAGAAAGAAGAAATGATAGAGAATGAATGAAAGGAAGTATCAATAAAGGCAAAAATTTACACTGAAGGTGCGAAATGTATATACATTACAAATTGATCGCCTTGCTTAGATACCACCCCTTCCTTAGATACCACCCTTTCCTTAGATACAGCCCCTTCCCTTAGATACCACCCATTCCTTAGATACCACCATTCCTTAGATACCACCCTTTCACAGCCCTTCCTTAGATACCACCCATTCCTTAGATACCACCTATTCATTCCTTAGATACCACCATTCCTTAGATACCACCATTCCTTAGATATTCCATAGATACCACCCATTCCTTAGATACCACCATTCCTTAGATACCACCCATTCCTTAGATACCACCATTCCTTAGATACCACCCATTCCTTAGATACCACCCTTCCTCAGATACCACCCATTCCTTAGATACCACCCATTCCATAGATACCACCCATTCCTTAGATACCACCCATTCCATAGATACCACCCATTCCTTAGATACCACCCATTCCTTAGATACCACCCATTCCTTAGATACCAAACCCATTCCTTAGATACCAAACCTTACCCACCCATTCCATAGATACCACCAATTAGATACCACCCATTCCATAGATACCACCCATTCCATAGATACCACCCATTCCATAGATACCACCCATTCCTTAGATACCACCCATTCCACCCATTCCTCTTATATACCACCCATTCCTTAGATACCACCCATTCCTTAGATACCACCCATTCCTTAGATACCACCCATTCCTTAGATACCAAACCTGCTAGATACCACTCATTCCTTTAATACCACTCATTCCTTAGATACCAAACCTTACCTTAGATACCACCCATTCCTTAGATACCACCCATTCCTTAGATACCACCCATTCCTTAGATACCAAACCTTATTCCAAACCTTACTTAGATACCAAACCCCTTAGATTCCTTAGATACCACCCATTCCTTAGATACTTACTTAGATACCACCCATTCCTTAGATACCACCCATTCCTTAGATACCAAACCTTCCTTAGATACCAAACCTTTCCTTAGATACCACCCATTCCTTAATACCAAACCTTCCTTAGATACCACCCATTCCTTAGATACCAAACCTTACTTAGATACCACCATTCCTTAGATACCACCTTAGATACACTCATTCATTAGATACCAAACCTTACTTAGATACCAAACCCCTTAGATACCAAACCTTACTTAGATACCACCCATTCCTTAGATACCAAACCTTCTTAGATACCAAACCTTAGATACCACCCATTCCTTAGATACCACCCATTCCTTAGATACCAAACCCATTCATAGATACCAAAATACCACTTTCCTTAGATACCACCTTCCTTAGATACCACCCATTCCTTAGATACCAAACCTTCCTTAGATACCACCCCATTCCTTAGATACCAAACCTTACTTAGATACCACCCATTCCTTAGATACCAAACCTTACTTAGATACCACCCATTCCAACCTTCCTTAGATACCAAACCTTTCTTAGATACCAAACCTTACTTAGATACCAAACCTTACTTAGATACCAAACCTTACTTAGATACCACCCATTCCTTAGATACTTAAACCTTGCTTAGATACCAAACCTTCTTAGATACCAAACCTTACTTAGAATGCCAAACTTTACTAGATACCACCCATTCCTTAGATACCAAACATTCGTAGATACCACCCATTCCTTAGATACCAAACCTTGTTAGATACCACCCATTCCTTAGATACCAAACCTTACTTAGATACCACCATTCCTTAGATACCAAACCTTACTTCCATTCCTTAGATACCACCCATTCCTTAGATACCAAACTCCATTTAGATACCACCCATTCCTTAGATACCACCCATTCCTTGATACCACCCATTCCTTAGCTACCACCATTCCTTAGATACCACCATTCCTTAGATACCACCCATTCCTAGATGCCAAGCCTTCCTTAGATACCACTTTCCTCAGATACCACCCATTCCTTAGATACCACCCATTCCTTAGATTCCCTTGAACCACCCATTCCTTAGATACCAAACCTCTCTTAGATACCATTCGTAGATACCACCCATTCCTTAGATACCACCATTCCTTAGATACCAAACCTTAGATACCATTCCTTAGATACCACCCATTCCTTAGATACCACCCATTCCTTAGATACCACCCATTCCTTTAGATACCATTCCTTAGATACCACCCATTCCTTAGATGTACCAAATTCCTTAGATACCACCCGTTCCTTAGATACCACCGTTCTTAGATACCACCCATTCCTTAGATACCACCCATTCCTTAGATACCCCCATTCTTAGATACCAAACCTTCCTAGATACCACCATTCCTTAGATACCAAACCTTCACTTAGATACCACCCATTCCATAGATGCCACCATTCCTTAGATACCACCCATTCCTTAGAAACCAATATACCAAACCTTCGTTAGATACCACCATTCCTTAGATACCAAACCTTCATAGATACCACCTTCCTTAGATACCACCCATTCCTTAGATACCACCCATTCCATAGATACCAAACCTTCCTTAGATACCAAACCTTACTTAGATACCACCCATTCCTTTTCTTCAATACCACCTTTCCTTAGATACCACCTTTTTCCAACCCTTAGATACCAAACAATTCCTTAGATACCAACCATTCCTTAGATACCACCCATTCCTTAGATACCACCCATTGCTTAGATACACCTTTTTCTTCAATACCGCCTTTTTCTTAGATACCAACTTTTTCTTAGATACCACCTTTTCTTAGATACCACCCTTTCTTAGATACCACCTTTTTCTTAGATACCACCTTTTTCTTAGATACCACCTTTTTTCTTAGATACCACCTTTTTCTTAGATACGTTTTCTTAGATACCACCTCTTTCTTAGATACCACCTTTTCTTAGATACCTCCTTTTTCTTAGATACCACCTCTTTCTTAAAGATACCGCCTTTTCTTAGATACCACCTTTTTTAGAATACCACCTTTTCTTAGATACCACCTTTTTCTTAGATACCACCTTTTTCTTAGATACCACCTTTTCTTAGATACCACCTTTTTTTAGATACCACCTTTTTCTTAGATACCACCTTTTTATTAGATACCACCTTTTTTAGATACCACCTTTTTTCTTAGATACCACCTCTTTCTTAGATACCACCTTTTTTTAGATACCACCTTTTTTTTTCTTAATCTCCTCTTTATTAGATACCACCTCTTTATTAGATACCACCTTTTTCTTAGATACCACCTCTTTATTAGATACCACCTCTTTCCTTAGATACCACCTCTTTATTAGATACCACTTTTCCTTAGATACCACCTCTTTTTTAGATACCACTCCTTTTATTAGATACCACTCTTTCTTTTTTCTTAGATACCACATTTTTCCTTAGATACCACCTCCTTCCTTAGATACCACCTTTCTTCCTAAGATACTACCCCTTCTCTAGATACCACCCCTTTTTAGATACCACCCTTCTTCTCTTTTTTAGATACCACCTTCTCTTTTTTTTAGACACCACCCCTTCTTTAGATACCACCCCTTGTTTAGATATCATCCCCTTCTTTAGATACCACCCTTTTTAGATATCATCCCTTCTTTAGATACCACCCCTTGTTTAGATATCATCCCTTCTTTAGATACCACCCCTTGTTTAGATATCATCCTTCTTTAGATACCACCCCTTGTTTAGATATCATCCCTTCTTTAGATATCACCCCTGTTTAGATATCATCCTTCTTTAGATACACCCTTGTTTAGATATCATCCCTTCTTTAGAATGCACCACCCCTTGTTTAGATATCATCCCTTCTTTAGATACACCCTTGTTTAGATATCATCCCTTCTTTAGATACCACCCTTGTTTAGATATCATCCTTCCTTAAGATACCACCCCTTGTTTAGATATCATCCCTTCCTTAAATACCACCCTTGTTTAGATATCATCCTTCCTTAGATACCACCTCTTGTTTAGATATCATCCCTTCCTTAAATACCACCCCTTGTTTATATAGCATTCCTTCCTTAGATACCACCCTTGTTTAGATATCATTCCTTCCTTAAATACCACCCCTTCTTTAGATACCACCACTTCTTTAGATATGCTTAAATACCACCCCTTCTTTAGATACCACCCCTTCTTAGATACCACCCTTCTTTAGATACCACCCCTTCTTTAGACACTCTGCACCTCTTTTAGATACCACCCTTCTTTAGATACCACCTTCCTTTAGATATCACCTGTTCCTTAAATACCAACCTTCCTTTAGATACGACCTGTTTATGATACTACACCTTCTTTAGATACCACCTTCTTTAGATACCACCCCTTCCTTTAGATATCACCTGTTCGTAAAATACCACCGCTTCCTTAGATACGACCTTCCTTAAATAACACCCCTTTGATAAACCTTCTAAATACCACTCTTCTTAGATACTACCCTTTCCTGATATCACCCCCTTCTTTAGATACCAACCCTTCCTTAGATACGACCTGTTCCTTAAATACCACCCCTTCCTTAGATACCACCTTTTTTAGATACTACTTTTCCTTAAATATCACCCTTCCTTGAAGATCTTAATCCCTTCTAAATACCACCGTTCCTTAAATATCACCCCTTTACTACCACTTTTCCTTAAATAACACCCCTTCTTTAGAAATACCACCTCTTTTAGATACTACCCTTTCCTTAAATAACCACCTCTTCTTTAGATACCACCTTTCTTTAGATACTACCTCTTCCTTAACTAACACCCCTTCTTTAGATACCACCTTCCTTTGATATCACCTGTTCCTTAAATACCAACCCTTCCTTAAACCACCATCCGTTTCTTAAATACCACCACTTCCTAAGATACCACGACATTGTAAGGATACCAACCCTTCTTTAAATACCACCTGTTCCTTAGATACCACCTTCTTAGACACCCCTTCTTTAGAACCTCTTCCTTAAGGACTACCAACTTCTTTAGATACCACCTTCCTTAAGGACCACCTTCTTAAGATACCACCCCTTCTTAAGATACCACCCCTTCTTAAGATACCACCTTCTAGATGCCACCTTTCTTAAGATACCACCTTTCTTAAGATACCACCTTTTCTTAGATGCCACCTTTTCTTAAGGTACCACACCTTTTCTTAAGATGCCACCTCTTTCTTAGATATCACCTTTTTCTTAGATACCATCTTTTTCTAAGATACCACTTTTTTCTTAGATACCACCTTTTTCTTAGATACACCTTTTTCTAGATACCTTTTTTTCTTAGATACCATTTTTTCTTAGAACCACTTTTTCTTAGATACCATCTTTTTCTTAGATACCACCTTTTTCTTAGATACCATCTTTTTCTAGATACCATCTTTTTCTTAGATACCATCTTTTTCTTAGATACCACGTTTTTCTAGATACCATCTTTTTCTAAGATACCACTTTTTCTTAGATACCATCTTTTTCTAGATACCACCTTTTTCTTAGATACCACCTTTTTCTTAGATACCATCATTTTCTTAGATACCATCTTTTTCTTAGATACCATCTTTTTCTAAGATACCACTTTTTTCTTAGATACCATCTTTTTCTTAGATACATCTTTTTCTAGATACCATCTTTTTCTTAGATACCATCTTTTTCTTAGATGCCACCTTTTTCTTAGATACCACCTTTTTCTTAGATACCATCTTTTTCTTAGATACCATCTTTTTCTAAGATACCACTTTTTTCTTAGATACCATCTTTTCTTAGATACCATCTTTTTCTTAGATACCTTAGATACCATCTTCTTTCTTAGATACCACCTTTTTCTTAGATACCATCTTTTTCTTAGATACCATCTTTTCTTATCACCTTTCTTAGATACCATCTTTTCTTAGATACCACCTTTTTCTAGATACCATCTTTTCTTAGATACCACCTTTTCTTAGATACCATCCTTTTCTAGATACTCCTCTCCTTAGATACCACCTCTTCTTAGATACCACCTTCTTGTCCCCCCCTTAGATACCACCCCTTCCCTTAGATACCACCCCTTCCTTAGATACCACCCTTCCTTAGACACCACCCCTTCCTTAGATACCACCCCTTTCCTTAGATACCACTCCTTCTTAGATACCACCCCTTCCTTAGATACCACCTTCCTTAGACTACCACCCCTTCCTTAGATACCACCCCTTCCTTAGATACCACCCCTTCCCTTCTAGACACCTACCCCCTTCCTTAGATACCACCCCTTCCTTAGATACCACCCCTTCCTTAGACACCACCCCTTCCTTAGACACCACCCTTCCTTAGATACCACCCCTTCCCTTAGATACCTACCCCATCCTTAGATACCACCCTT
>JAXRKP010002168.1:60000-66280 GCA_037039925.1 Doris montereyensis | reverse complement strand
TTTTTTGGTACTTAAGCTAACACTATGTAAACATGGTTTCATTTGTTATATACCTACACATGTACATGCTATTGCTGGTAAAAAATTTGATTTGATTTTGTTCTTAGTTTTTTTATATTAAACAAATCATTGTCAAAAAAGGTTTCTGATTTGATTAAGAAGATTTACATTTTTTTTATATCGTTATTATGTCTTGTGTTTATAGAATATCATCACTGCAAAGTTTACAATGTGCTCATTTAAGAATTTTTTTAAAACTCAATTCCTTCCCGTGAATAAGTAAACTGGTCTGTGACCTCTCTCTCCCTGCTCCCCCTCCCTGTTCACCCAAATATCATCAACCGATGTTACAGATATCATTCCACATCACAGTCTTCTCTCTCTTTGCTTTTCTTTGCTTTTCTTTTCTTTGTAGTTTTTTTTTAAAGTTTTTGCAAACAGGGCCAAACATTTTGTGGTTTTAATCAAATGTCTTCGTTGGACAAACATAAAAAGGTGTATGTGGCCGAATTTAGATCTACATATTTGATCTTTTAAACAAATTATGTTTGCAAGGCATTGGGTACCGGTATGTAATTCTTTCTCTTGCACTTGATGACCTGTTTGGTTCAAAATCTCTCTTTCATGGAGCTTTTTAACAGTTGAGATCACCTACTCACAAAATACCTCTCAATACTTGTAAGTCAAATCGAAATATAATTCAAAGTCATGTCGAAATATTTCAATGCACTCTCAGAACACTGCGGACATCACTACTTGAGACATCACTAACGGACATCACGGACATCACTAACGGACATCACTAACGCGCAGTAAAAATCGATCACGTGCGGATCATAGTTGAAATCAGTTAAAAAAAATAATTATATGTTCACAAGGCAACTTTCGGTTCAGAAGACATGCTACTTGTAGAATTTTTGAATTTTTTCTTCTTCATTTTTTACCGCCACTTCTCACTATAGCTGTACTTAACATGTGTATGTATTTTCTTTTTTTCTTTTTTTTCTATGCCATATTCTCGTGTGCTTCATGAGCATATAATAATCAATTTAGTTCTCTTGACATTTTTAAAAATAATATTTATTTTATGAGTAAATTGACCTCTCCTAACTACAAGTGTTGGCAGATATAACTGTGTGCCAGAAAATGTCATCTCTTGCTATGTAAATGATTGTGGCTTGATGTCCCTTTTTTTGAAAATAAACATGTTCTTTGTAAAGTAGCGTAGTCGCAAGACTTGTGTGTTGGTAACATTTGGATAAATACCGACTCATGTCTATACATATGGCTTTCAAACTGTCTAGTGTATTTGTTTCATGATGCAAGATCAGGTGCACAGTGCATAGCAGTGCACAATGCATAGGTAAACCCTGCACAAGTTTAGCTCAGCAAAGGGCATACAATGTATGGTAAACCCTGCACAAGTTTAGCTCAGCAAGGGCATACAATGTATAGGTAAACCCTGCACAAGTTTAGCTCAGCAAAGGGCATACAATGCATAGGTAAACCCTGCACAAGTTTAGCTCAGCAAAGGGCATACAATGTATAGGTAAACCCTGCACAAGTTTAGCTCAGCAAAGGGCATACAATGTATAGGTAAACCCTGCACAAGTTTAGCTCAGCAAAGAGCATACAATGCATAGGTAAACAAGTTTAGCACAGCAAAGGGCATACAATGCATAGGTAAACCCTGCACAAGTTTAGCTCAGCAAAGAGCATACAATGCATAGGTAAACAAGTTTAGCACAGCAAAGGGCATACAATGCATAGGTAAACCCTGCACAAGTTTAGCTCAGCAAAGAGCATACAATGCATAGGTAAACAAGTTTAGCTCAGCAAAGGGCATACAATGCATAGGTAAACAAGTTTAGCACAGCAAAGGGCATACAATTTAGCATAGGTAAACCCTGCACAAGTTTAGCTCAACAAAGGGCATACAATGTATAGGTAAACCCTGCACAAGTTTAGCACAGCAAAGGGCATACAATATATAGGTAAACCCTGCACAAGTTTAGCTCAGCAAAGGGCATACAATGCATAGGTAAACCCTGCACAAGTTTAGCTCAGCAAAGGGCATACAATGCATAGGTAAACAAGTTTAGCACAGCAAAGGGCATACAATGCATAGGTAAACCCTGGGCACAAGTTTAGCTCAGCAAAGGGCCATACAATGTATAGGTAAACCCTGCACAAGTTTAGCTCAGCAAAAGGGCTACAATGCATAGGTAAACAAGTTATGCTCAGCAAACGGGCATACAATGCATAGGTAAACAAGTTTAAGCTCAGCAAAGGGCATACAATGTACATAGGAAACAAGTTTAGCTCAGACAAAGGGCATACAATGTATAGGTAAACCCTGCAACAAGTTTAGCACAGCAAAGGGCATACAATGCAAGTATGTAAACCCTGCACAAGTTTAGCTCAGCAAAGGGCATACAATGTATAGGTAAACCCTGCACAAGTTTAGCTCAGCAAAGGGCATACAATGTATAGGTAAACCCACAAGTTTAGCTCAGCAAAGGGCATACAATGCATAGGTAAACAAGTTTAGCACAGCAAAGGGCATACAATGCATAGGTAAACCCTGCACAAGTTTAGCTCAGCAAGGGCATACAATGCATAGGTAAACATGTTTAGCACAGCAAAGGGCATACAATGCATAGGTAAACAAGTTTAAGCACACAAGGGCATACTAGCATAGGTAAACAAGTTTAGCTCAGCAAAGGGCATACAATGCATAGGTAAACCATGGTTTAGCACAGCAAAGGGCATACAAATGCATAGGTTTACATGTTTAGCACAGCATAGGGCATACAATGCACATGGAAACTCTCACTTCTGGTACACTGCTCTAGTGTATACCATATGTACTATGTGCATACCTTACATTGCTAAGTAGGGAAACATACACTAGGTACACCTTTCTTAGGGTACCCTTTGCATAACTGACCCTTACTCTAGGTACACAATGCTTAGGGTACACAGGGCAGAGCGGGGAGAGATCTTAAGAACACTAGAGTGACACGTACGTGGCTAAAAATAGGGTACAGTAGTACAACAATGTGCTCTGGGGGAAGGGGGGATAACTTACACTAGGTACAAACAATATAGGCTTAGGGTACACTAGAATTGTCATAAGCGGAAAACTTATAAGGAGCTAGGGGTGGAATGACGCAATCAGAAGCGTAATGAGGGACACGAGTAGTTTAGTCTAGGGCGAGAGAGCTTACACGAGGTAATCGTAAGGGTGGCTAGGATGTGGTTACACAATGCAATAGCGAAAACTTCACACTAGGTACTACACAATTGCTAAGGGTACTCATGGGAACATTTGCATTGGGAAGAACTAGACGAACTAGGGGGACAGAACAAGTAGGCGTATAAGTGTAAACAGAATTCAGGTTGTGGGGGTGGGGGGGGAAAATCTGTACAGCTAGGTACACAATGGCTAAGGGTACACAATTGGCATAGGAAATTTACAGCTAGTACAAACACTACTTAAAGGGGTGACATCATTGGCAGAGGGGGAAGACGGACGGACAAGAGGCTAACGTACACAATAACCTACTGAACACATGGAGGCCTAGTAACTTACAGGCTATAGGGGAGACCACCTCGCTGCCCAGATCTCCGTAACCAACCTAAGACATCGGGAATCGGGTGGGACACTAGGTACTACACGTGGCTTAGTGGGTATCTCGGGGGGAAAGTGCTTAGGGCAACTTACGATAGGCTACTAGGGATACACTCAATTGCTAGGAGGGGTACACCCTTGCATTAGGAACGATCAAAATATCAAATATGTTAGCTAAGCCAAACTTGTACGTACGGCACTGGGACAAGGAACACTCCCACAAAAAAATCCCCACCCGACAGGGAAACCACATACCAGCCCTAAATGGGTCCCTGACACGGCCCTACATTAGGCCGACTAAACACACTCCCCTCCCAGGGAACCACCCCTGCCTCGGGTTATTTATGCAAAGACCAGCCGACGCGCCAACTTTTCCCCTACGGGTACCCACCAATGCCTACTCGGGTAACCCTACTAACCCGGAACCTCCCGAATATAACCCACCGAACCCCCCACCACTATCCTAGGTCACCTACCACTAAGGAAGTACAACACTAGACACAATACCTTAGGGAGAACGTGGCCCGCTCGGGTGACAAACCATGGCACAGGTACCTCCCCTTCCACTCGGGGCCCCGAACCCTCAGTACTACTCCACACCTCGGGACCCCTCAGTTACCCCACGCCTACACCACCCCCCCCCCTGCAACGGGCCCCCTGACCCACCTATGTATCTCGGGTACAGTTCAGAAGAGATCCAATGCCACTAGGGACGGAGCGAAACAACAAGGTACAAACAAATGGCAAGAGGAAGGAAACCCCGCCACCCATCAACGGCCCGCCGTACCACAAAGGGACCACAACGATAATACGCTCGAGTCACATGTCATAGGCTATAGGGAAACGTATAGCAGAGGTACACCAACCTACCATAAGCAGACTGAAACTAACTAGGTACACGTGATTGAAAGAGTACACAATGCCCTCAGGCCCCTACCCTACGACCCGCCTACAACCTCCTACCCCCTAGGTCCACGGGCACCACCGTAGTTCCACACTTCCCCCTGAAACAACATAGCGTCCCACACCGTCTTCCCTATCCAGGAAGTGTCCAGCCACCACCACCCACCCCTATGGACCCCGACCCCGAAGGGTCCACCCTGCACTCCCTACGATTCCCCCCTATACCCCCTCTGGGAACCATCCCCTCCCATGCGAGTACAACGCCACCCAATATTCCCCTTACCATTGGTCCAAAACACCCCCCATCACCAACTCCCGCCTCCCTCCCCCCCTACCCCCCAGCCCCCCCCCCCCCCCCCCTAGGACCACAGCTCCTCGACACAATACCTCGGGGACCGTCTCCAGCTCGGCGGTACCACATATCCATATGTGTACCCCATAGCATTAGGGAACACCGTACACTAGGTACACAGTGCATAGAGTACACAATACATAGGACAGTACACTAGGGTACAAGTGCATAGAAGGTACACAATACATAGAGTAAACGATACATTAGGTACACAATGCATAGAGTACACAATACATAGAGTACACAATACATAGGTACACAGTACATAGAGTACACAATACATAGAGTACACAATACATAGAGTACACAATACATAGAGTACACAATACATAGGTACACCAATACCATAGGGTACACAATAGAGTACACAATACATAGAGTACACAATACATAGGGTACACAATACGTAGGAAACGTACACTAGGTACACAATACATAGAGTACACAATACATAGAGAAACTACACTAGGTGGACACAGTGCATAGAATACACAATACATAGGGAAACGTACAGTAGGTACACAATGCATAGAATACACAATACACAGTGAAACATACAGACTAGGTACACAGTGCATAGAGTACACAATACACAGTGAAACGTACACTAGGTACACAGTGCATAGAGTACACAATACATAGGGAAACGTACACTGGGCACACAGTGCATAGAGTACACAATACACAGTGAAGCGTACACTAGGTACACAGTGCATAGAATACACAATACACAGTGAAACGTACACTAGGTACACAGTGCATAGAAATACACAATACACAGGCAAATCTACACTAGGTACACAGTGCATAGAGTACACAATACATAGGGAAACGTACTAGGTACACAGTGCATAGAATACACAATACATAGGGCAACATACACTAGGTACACAGTGCATAAGAGTACACAATACATAGGGAAACGTACACTAGGTACACAGTGCATAGAATACACAATACACAATGAAACGTGCACTAGGTCCACAGTGCATAGAATACACAATACACAATGAAACGTACACTAGGTACACAGTGCATAGAATACACAATGGGCCAGAAATCTACTAGGTACACAGTGCATAGAATACACAATACACATTGAAACATACACTAGGTACACAGTGCATAGAATACACATACACAGTGAAAACATACACTGGAGGTCACAGTGCATAGAATACACAATACACAGTGAAACATACACTAGGTACACAGTGCATAGAATACACAATACACAGAAATCTACACTAGGTACATAGTGCATAGTACACAATACATAGTGAAATATACACTAGGTACAATAGTGCATAAAACACAATAACACAGTGAAGCATACACTAGGTACACAGTGCATAGAATACACAATACACAGTGAAACATACAATTAGGTA
>JAXRKP010002168.1:47500-55000 GCA_037039925.1 Doris montereyensis | reverse complement strand
GGGCCAATGGTTAGAATGTTCATTGTTTCATTCATTTTTTATTATTATTACTGTGATTTTGTTATGATTATCATAACCTTTTTTTTATACTCAAGGCAAGACGATTTGGTAAGCGCGCAGACGACATTAATTTCAAGGAAACCCACTTGCCTGTTTGAATTTGTCCATGTATATATATATGCTAGACAGGTTATTAGTTTATACCTTGGATACATATTTAGCGTGTTTTTGTTTGACATATTTAGCGTGTTTTTGTTTGACATGTTTAGCGTGTTTTTGTTTGACATATTTAGCGTGTTTTTGTTTGACATATTTAGTAAGTTTTTGTTTGACATATTTAGGGCGTTTTTGTTTTACACATTTAGCGCGTTTTTGTTTTACATATTTAGCGTGTTTTTGTTTGACATATTTAGCGTGTTTTTGTTTGACATATTTAGCGCGTTTTTATTTTACACATTTAACGTGTTTTTATTTTACACATTTAGCGTGTTTTTATTTACACATTTAGCGTGTTTTTGTTTGACATATTTAGCGTGTTTTTGTTTGACATGTTTAGCGTGTTTTTGTTTGACATGTTTAGCGTGTTTTTATTTTACACATTTAGCGTGTTTTTATTTTACACATTTAGCGTGTTTTTGTTTGACATGTTTAGCGTGTTTTTATTTTACACATTTAGCGTGTTTTTGTTTGACACATTTAGCGTGTTTTTTTTTACACATTTAGCGTGTTTTTATTTTACACATTTAGCGTGTTTTTGTTTGACATGTTTAGCTTGCTTTTTGTTTGGACATGTTTAGCGTAGTTTTTGTTTAACATGTTTAGCTGCTTTTTTGTTTGACACATTTAGCTTGTTTTTGTTTGGACATGTTTAGCGCGTTTTTGTTTGACACATTTAGCGTGTTTTTGTTTGACATGTTTAGCGCGTTTTTGTTTGACACATTTAGCGTGTTTTTGTTTGACAAGTTTAGCGCGTTTTTTGTTTGACATGTTTAGCATGTTTTTGTTTTGACATGTTTAGCGCGTTTTTATTTTACACATTTAGCGTGTTTTTGTTTGACATGTTTAGCGCGTTTTTATTTTGAACTCATTTTTGTTCTAATAAAATTTTATGTTATGTTTATTCGTTAAATTAAAGATACAATTTTTATTGGTTTTTTGATAAATTTACTGTTTTTCGTCTCAGCAAAACAGGATGTTACAATGCTTTTGCAAGTGTCTGTGTGTCTATAAGGAGTTTGTGACTATATGTTATTTGTACTATATTTTTCATTTGTCTTCACTGCATAAATAATCCACACTTTGACGGACTTTGTACAAAGGAGTCTAGGTTTTGATTCCTACTAAGCTAATTTTGACTTTTGATGTCAAATTGTGTCTGATTCGTGTCAACTTGGCTTGCTTAGATTATTTTTAGATTTGTCCGTATTTCAACTTTTGATGTCAACCTGATTTGTCCAGACTACTTCAGGTATGTCTGTTTCATGTCAGCATGGTTTGTTCAAACCGTTTCGGATGTGTCTGTTTTGATGCATTCTTGGTTTGTTCAAACGTATTTGCAGTTAGTCTGCCTGTTGTCAACTTGGTTTGTTCAGACTAGTTGTCTGATGTCAACTTAGTTTGATTAAATTAGACTGTTTTAGTCTCAGGTTTTTGTTTGATTGTCAATTTGGTTTGTTCAGACTATTTGTCTGATGTCAACTTAGTTTGATTAAATTAGACTGTTTTAGTCTCAGGTTTTGTTTGATTGTCAATTTGGTTTGTTCAGACTATTTGTCTGATGTCAACTTAGTTTGATTAAATTAGACTGTTTTAGTCTCAGGTTTTGTCTGATGTCAACTTAGTTTGATTAAATTAGACTGTTTTAGTCTCAGGTTTTGTCTGATGTCAACTTAGTTTGATTAAATTAGACTGCTTTAGTCTCAGGTTTTGTCTGATGTCAACTTAGTTTGATTAAATTAGACTGTTTTAGTCTCAGGTTTTGTTTGATTGTCAACTTGGTTTATTAAGACTATTTTAGGTTTGTCTGTTTTTTGCCAATTTGGTCTGTTCAGACTATTTCCAGTTCGTCTGTTTGATGCAAACTTGGTTTGTTCAGACTATATCAGATTTGTCTGTTTGATGTCAACTTGGTTTGTTCAGACTATATCAGATCTTTCTGTTTGATGTCAACTTGGTTTGTTCAGACTATATCAGATTTGTCTGTTTGATGTCAACTTAGTTTGTTCAGACTATATCAGATTTATCTGTTTGATGTCAATTTTGTTCAGACTATATCAGATTTGTCTGTTTGATGTTAATTTGGTTTGTTCAGACTGTTTCAGATTTGTCTGTTTGATGTCAGCTTGGTTTGTTCAGACTATTTCAGATTTGTCTGTTTGATGTCAGCTTGGTTTGTTCAGACTATGTCAAATTCGGTGTTGGATAAGTTACAGCAAATGTCCATCTTGTGCAATTCGAGACTCTGTGATGTAGATTAGTTAGCCAATTCACCTTTCTTCATCCTTTTTTCTTCCTTTCTTTTTGCCCCCTCTGTTTCATCCCCCTCTCTGTCTCTCTCTGTCTGTCTCTGTCTCTGTCTCTGTCTCTGTCTCTGTCTCTGTCTCTGTCTCTGTTCTGTCTCTGTCTCTGTCTCTGTCTGTCTCTGTCTCTCTCTCTCTCTCTCTCTCTCTCTCTCTCTCTCTCTCTCTCTCTCTCTCTCTCTCTCTCTCTCTCTCTCTCTCTCTCTCTCTGTGTCTCTCTCTCTCTCTCTCTCTCTCTCTCTCTCTCTCTCTCTCTCTCTCTCTCTCTCTCTCTCTCTCTCTCTCTCCCCCCTCCCTCCTCTCCCTCTCTCTCTCTCTCTCTCTCTCTCTCTCTCTCTCTCTCTCTCTCTCTCTCTCTCTCTCTCTCTCTCCATCATTTTAGCCCCATCATGACTGTTTTCATCTCAATGTTTTACATCAAATGCATTTTCTCTTCTCCTCACCAGATTTTCTCTCATCAGTCAATATAATATACAAATAATAACCATTATCAACTTACAGTAGCTGCTCTCAAGGCGTACATTTATGAATTGTTTTTAAGTTGTCATTTAGTTATTTTCCTTATGATGATCATTAATCTCCTCAATGCATGACTTGTCATTATAATAATAATAATAATATTATTATTACATTCAATTGCAAATATGATTCTTCTTGTTCAATGCACACATTTAAAAAAGATTATTTTTGGTCCTTCTTTCGTATTTTTGAAAAGAACTGTAATCCGATCTTGGATCTTGTCTCTGATTTTCGGGTTTAAATATTTTGCCTGGTTTTTTAAAAAAATTAGTTTGAGTTGTGATTATTCTTTTTTTTTTAAATTTCATGTATTTTTTTTTTATTGTTTCCGATTTGCCAAAGCTAAATTAAGAAAATAATGGGATGTGTTCATTCCTTCAGCTTCAATGGTATCAGACCAGCAGTTGATTTGCTTTTTGTGTAAAATAGAGACTTTGAACAAATCTGTTTCTGGTTTCACGAGTCATTAAATTCCATAGTGGCCATAGATTTCTTTTCATCGCTTTTAAATGATTCCATATTTTTGTTTTTTTTTCTTTTTGTTTCGTACTCTTAGTGTTCTCTTAGACAACGTCCTCCATAGCGCTCTCCATATTCTTACTCGGAGAAATCATCATTATTTGATGTCAGTTGTCAGGAGAGACAATCAGTTACCTCGAGGAAAGCCAGCTGCTGCCCTGAGATCAGCGCATATGGTGGGCGAGGTAAATTTCAATTGAAAATCAGCAGCCACTGCTGCTGCTCTAGTGGTCCTATGTCGCGGTAGACCTTTAGTTTGAATCCAGTTGACATTTGTTGTTATTATCATTGCTCACTGGACAACTATACTCATATAGCTGCAGTCTTCCTCTAGGCTAGGGGTCAAAACAATAATGTCTTCTTAGGGTCTTCTATAATCTTCAGATTATGACAATTTCACAGCAGGTCTTAGAGTGTTGGGTTTTTGTTGGGGGTTTTTTTGTGTGTGGGGTGTCATGGTAATGCAGCTTAAAGATTAGCCATTATAGAAAGATTGAAATGAATAATGGGCCTAGCCCCCACAAATGAAAGCCAGCACCAAGTTTACATTTGACAGTTGTTGAAACTCTGGTACATGTACTCCTATAATAAGTGAGTGAGTGAGTGAGTAAGTAGTTTTTGCCCTCTGTTCTAAGGGCCAGGATGTCTGAAAACCCAATGCTGAAATTCTCAATCTGGGGAAGAAAAAAGAAAAGAGGAAGAAAAAAAAAGGGGTAGAAAGTGCTGCCATGTATGTTGGCTGTCACTGTCAGTACGAAATGCTAGACTTAAATATCATATATTATAATATGTAATTGTGTATTATGAAATTAAGGTTGTGTGTGTGTGTGTGTGTGTGTGTGTGTGTGTGTGTGTGTGTGTGGGGGGGTAGGGGGTATAGAATCCAGCGAAATAATTCTTACCATTGTTTCTGGCTCTGGCTTTGGCTTTGCCTAACTTTGCTCCTCCTATTGCAACCCAATGTGCTGTATATAATATCAAATACTCACATATGTATCATCGAATAGGTCAAAGAAAGGGGAAGTTAGATCATAGGTCAAAGAAAGGGGAAACTTAGATCATAGGTCAAAGAAAGGGGAAATTTAGATCATAGGTCAAAGAAAGGGGAAAGTTAGATCATAGGTCAAAGAAAGGGGAAACTTAGATCATAGGTCAAAGAAAGGGGAAATTTAGATCATAAGTCAAAGAAAGGGGAAAGTTAGATCATAGGTCAAAGGAAGGGGAAACTTAGATCATACGTTAAAGAAAGGGAAAGTTAGATCATAGGTCAAAGGGGAAGGTTCGATCATAGGTCAAAGGGAAAAGTTCGATCATAGGTCAAAGGGGAAAGTTCGATTATAGGTCAAAGGGGAAAGTTCGATTATAGGTCAAAGGGGAAAGTCCGATCATAGGTCAAAGAGGAAAGTTCGATCATAGGTCAAAGGGGAAAGTTCGATCACAGGTCAAAGAGGAAATTTCGATAATAACAAGAATAATAATAATATATACCAGTGTCTGTTTTTAACCTAGGTTCTATCAGATTTGCTTGAACCCCACTAGGTTTGGTTTGTTCAGAGACAGTCTCAACTTGGTTTGTTCAGACTATTTCAGATTTGTCGGATATCAACTTGGTCCAAGGTCAAGTCTGTTTGACACTTGGTGTATGTATGTGTGTGTCTGATTTGTCTGTTTGATATCAACTGTGACTATATCAGATTTGTGTGTGTGTGTCCGTTCCTGTTTGATTCAACACCAATTTGGTTTGATATCAACTTGGGTTCACGATTTGATAATCAACTTGGTTTGTTCAACTGTTTCATTTGGTACATACTATTATGAAACTTGCAGACTATATCATATTTGTCTGTTTGATATCAATTTGTTTGTTCAACCCCGACTTAGTTTGTTCCTATTTCAAACAAGGTTAGGAACCACTGATTTAGATCTAAACCTAGTAACACACAGAGTTGTTACTATTATTAATTACTATAGGCCATATCAGTAGGCATCGAGGGAATAATTGGCACTTCCAAGTCCAGGACATGAGACCAAATTAACATGAAATCACTTCACACTTCACAAGCAACACAGATAAATGTGTATTTGCCTAACTTATTTGACGACCTTTTGTAATCAAAACAGTTAGTCACCCCAGAGAAAAGAGAAAGAAAAAATTGAGAATGAAAGAGAATGAAAAAAGAGAAAGAAAAAATATCGAGAGAAAGATGGATGAGTCAAAAAAATAGTTATTTAATTTTTTAAAATTTTATTTTTTTAAATCAAGGCTAGTGAAAATATTACGTTGCATCAACATTTTTTGCCTTCTTTATTCATTTCTTTTGCTTCCGTTGTGTGTGTGTTTTAAGTGTTATTTTCTTTTTTCTTTCTTGTTGTGTGTGTGTGTGTGTGTGTGTGTGTGTGTGTGTGTGTGTGTGGCATGTGCTGTTTGACAGAGGGGTTGGTTTTCAACTAACTGTTTCAAATGTCATAACATTGGTACAATGATACACTACGTGTGTGTGTGTGTGTGTGTCCAACTTGCTTACCTACTTGTTGCCTTTTGGAATTAACAGAAAATGGTTTATATCTTAACACCGTTTAATTATAACGATGGGTAATTTTTATTATTATTATTATTATTATTATTATTTTTTTAGTTCCTTTTTTTGTGTGTGTGTATGCGTGTGTGTGTGTGTGTGTGTGTGTGTGTGGTTGTATGTGTGTGTCGTGTGTTTTGTTTGTGTTTGTTTGCTCTTCATTTACTCAGTCATTGACATGCTAGTAGACACACTGTCATTCTCACGCAACCTGGGCTTGTCACATACCTGACTTTTATTGAGCTGAATATAATATAACGCATACTTATATATACATATATTTATATAAAATATATTATTTTTAATATTTTTGTTATATATATTTTGGCGAAGTAGAGTTCCCAAGACACGATTTTGAGGGTAAAATAGCAGGTCAGAAAACACAATGTTAAAAAACAAATTCTCACCGACACTTGAATAGAGCAATGTATATGTGTACATAATGTATTATTACTCATAATACATAACAACAATAAGACAGGTTTTCCCTGACATTTGAATAGAGTGTGTATGTATGTAGGGCTACATTGTGTTATATTATTATTAATTTTTTTATTATTGTTATTATTATTATTATTATTATTATTATTATTATTATTATTATTGTTATTATTATTATTATTATTATTATTATTATTATTATTATTATTATTATTTATTATTGTTATATTATTATTATTATTTTTTTATTATTATTATTATTATTATTATTATTATTATTATTATTATTATTATTTTTTTTATTATTGTTATTATTATTATTATTATTATTATTATTATTATTATTATTATTATTTTTATTGTTATTATCATTATTATTATTTTTATTGCTATTTTATTATTATTATTATTATTATTATTATTATTATTATTATTATTATTATTATTATTTTATTATTATTGTTATTATTATTATTATGTGGGTCCGTTTTATCTCTTGCTCAGTGTCTGCTCTCATGCTATGAGCGTGGCGTGTAGATCGAGGGGTGTGTGTCTTGCAGTGGTGGTGTGCTCCTATAAGTCTTCTGTTGTAAACATCGTGTGCGGCTTTTCTGTTTTCCCCGCCAACGATTGACCATGTCTTCGGAGCCAGATACTATCTAGGTCTAAATTTAATTCTTTTGGTCGGTAACGTCTAACATATCTAATATGTATCTAGATCTTAACTGAACATGATCTTACCGTACTGCAGATAGATCTGTGTTGAGTTGATCTAGGAATAATGAAATACTACACAAAATTATTACAAAATTATTACAAAATTACTTTTGGAAAGGAGTCATGTTAATACGTGCTTAAGTCACAATGACGTCATTTAGAGAACAATGACCAAAAGTATGGACTCTGGTAAAGATGGCGTTGGGAAT
>JAXRKP010002168.1:20000-42500 GCA_037039925.1 Doris montereyensis | reverse complement strand
ACTCTGTGCACGTTAAAGATCCCTGCCAAATATAAACCGAGATCACCTTAGTTGTGGATGTGGGTACATCAAATCAAATCAAGTCTAGAGGCATAGTGTCGGCACCTCAACTGAAAGATTATGTGTTCGTACCCCCTCCCCCCGACAGATCACTTTAGTAGTGGAAGGGGGTGAAATAAGATCAAATCAACAACGCGATCGGAAGTGTTGCGAATTGTACTTTTGGTTCAAAACTTCTGGTGGCAGGCCCACATGAGGTTTTTTCACAATTTTGAACTTTTAGGGAAGGAACTTCACTCTCTTTTCCTCACTTGGCTCTGGTGTGAATGAGTCCACAGATAAAGGAAGGCACTTCACTCTCTTTTCCTCACTTGGCTCAGGTGTGAATGAGTCCACAGCTATAGGGAAGGTACTTCACTCTCTTTTCCTCTCTTGGCTCAAGTGTGAATGAGTCCACAGCTATAGGAAGGCATTTCACTCTCTTTTGCTCACTTGGCTCAGATGTGAATGAGTCCACAGCTATAGGGAAGGTACTTCACTCTCTTTTCCTCTCTTGGCTCAGGTGTAAATGACTCCACAGCTATAATAATAAACAGAAACGGATAGTGTCAGATTGTATGTTAGTATGGAGTGCCTAACAGGCAACTGTACTGTACTGAATGCTGCTCCCCATTGAGTTTAAGGAAGACTTTGAATGAAATGGCCTTCGGGGGATAATAAAGGATATAAAGTAATATAATAATTTTGGGGGGTTTGTTTTGTGTTAGGGTTTTGTTTTTTGTTTGTTTTAAATTCTATATGTATGTCATTTTTTTCTTTTTGTATGTCATTTTTATTCTATTTGTATGTCATTTATTTTTTATTTGTATGTCATTTTTTCTATTTGCATGTCATTTTTTTCTATCTGTGTGTCATCTTTTTTGTATTTGTATGTCATTTTTGTTTATTTGTATGTCATTTTTTTCCATTTTTTGTATGTCATTTTTTTTCTATTTGTATGTCTTTTTTTTACTTACCAGGGCAGCCGCTGAGGAAGAAAAACTGGATTCAGAAAAGAGTGAGTAGATGAATAATTATTGTTTTCCTATACAGTTTCCGTGCTTATGTTTTTTATGTTTTTTATTATCACGTCTGTCATTGTGGCAGTCAGGAACAATAGACCACCACTGTTTATTATTCTATTCTCATTGTCTTGTTATTTAGTGTCCTTATGAGACTTTAAACATGATCATCTATTTTCATGTTCGTTTTTGTATCTTAACAGGTGTATATATATATTGTTTTTATTTTTGTTTTTTTGTTGAGTTTTTTCTCCATTTTTTAATGAATGTTTTAATTTTTTATATTTTTTTATACATAAAAATATATATAACTATGATTATATAATATACATAAAAGTAACTACTTTGTTGCCTTGTGTGTTGTCAGCAAAGCCAAAGTGGAAAATGAAACTGAGGACCCCAACAAAGACACCGTGGTGGAAGCCAAGCAGGAAGAATTTGAGCCGGAAACCAAACCGGACAGCCCAGCTGAGCCGCCAGCCGAAAAGGTAAACCGTCAAACTGTGTAGAAATTGTCAATTATTGCTCTCACTATTCAAGGTGTGTGGCATCATTGGCTGAGTGGCTGGCTGCCGGACTGGAGATCATGAGGTTCAGGGTTTGAATCTTAGTAACACTAGGTCCCACGTTATGTTCTTTTGGGCAAAGAAATCTTGACATTTTTCACACTCTACCCATAAGGTAAATGGGTACAAATACAAACACTACCTTGGGAGTAAAAACCTACATCAGACTCTACCCATATGGTAAATGGGTACACATACAAACACTACCTTTGGGAGTAAAAACCTACATCAGACTCTACCCATATGGTAAATGGGTACAAATACAAACACTACCTTGGGAGTAAAAACCTGCCTTAGACTAGCATTCTGGCCAGGAGTTGTTTATTAACACCTGTTCCACTTCAGGCTATAGAAACCAGGATAAACTCCGGCTATGGCCATAATGGCCTTGAAATAACTTTACTTACTACATAAGGCTCTCTAATGTTCTCAGCTTGAAATAGAAGCAGAAAAACAAGAATAAAAACAGTGATTCTGACTGAACCTTTGTAAAATGTGTGCGGAGCCCCACAAGTTTCATAAATGATTATGTAAGTTCCCAAACTCTATACATCATAATATTGGGAAAATAACAGATGTGTGTGTGTGTGTGTGTGTGTGTGTGTGTGTGTGTGTCTTTTGACTTCTGTCAAATCCCTGCCCCAAGACTGACTCACTGAACCCTTGAAGAGCATGAGAAAGACCGAAGCATGCCCAATACGACAAATTAAGAATGCCAAAGTAGAAATAATGAAAGGACAGCGAAATCATGGAAACGTGGAGAAAGTATTTTCAACAATTACATAATCCCTCCAGAACATATGAAACAAGGAGTACAGATCAATTAGTAAGAGTAACAAGTAATCCAGATGAGACAGCTGAAGATATAGATATATCATTAATATCAATGGAAGAAATCAAACAGCTATAAGAAAAGTGAAATTAGGAAAAGCCCCAGGAGCAGATCAAGTTATCCAGAAACTATGGAATGTTCAAACTATAGAGGATTCACTACTTAGCGTACCAGGAAGAGTGTATGCCAGGATACTGAAATGAGACTAAGGAAAAAGTAGAGGATCAGATTGAAGAACACCAGAGTGGATTTAGACCAGGAAAAAGTGTACAAGACCACACATTTACACTTAGACAAAAAATAGAAAAAATTGCTTGAGAGAAAACATTGACATGCACCTATGTTTATTGACTTAGTAAAGGCGTTAGACACTGTGAGGAGGGACGAACTATGGCGTTCCTTAAAGAACACAACGTAGAGCAAAAATCTAATAGAAGCCATTAAAAAGTTTTGACAATAAACCAACATGTGCAGTGAGAGTAGCTGGAAACATATCTGAAGAATTTGATGTAGATATAGGAGTAAGACAGGGTTGTGTCCTTTAGTCCTCTTTTGTTTATCGCACTTATGGAAGAAAATGAATGTAGGTATGTGGAAGCTCAAACCAGTAAATGAATCAATGGTTTCATTTACTGATGATTTAGTTCTGTTTGGAAATCAGAAAGGGACCTCCAGTCGAATATCACCATTATGAATAATGAATTAGATAAAAGAGGAATGAAAGTAAATGCAAAGAAAAACAAAACAATGCTAGTAACTAGGAAAGCTAAGAGACAAAATCATAAAATTGGCCAAGAGAGAATTTAGAACTAGTTCAAAGCTACAATTACTAGGAGTAATGATTAACCCAGAGGAAAAATCTACAGAAGAAATCAGCCAAAGTTGTGGATGCGGGTAAACCAAATCAAATCAAAATATTTTCAAATTTATATTTTTGATATAATACTTCTTGTATTCATATTGTTTTCATTGTTTCTATCACACAGCCTGTTGATGAAGTGCCAGAAACAGAAGTCAAACCCCAGGCTGAGGTTACTGTCTCCCAGCCAGACAACTCGACAGCCTGATAGGCCTCCTACCATCATCCTATTAAGCACGTTGAATCAATTTTTTTAGTTTCGGCTTTGAATGTATTAGAATAAGGATTTTCTGAGCTCAGATATTTCTAAACTTTTTTAATTTTGTTTTTATTTCTCTCACTCATTGTTTTGACATGAAAATTATTGATCGTTTCTCTGTTGGAAAAAAACAACTTTTGAAACGCTTTTAAATTTGACGTTCGTGGACTCTGATAGAGACGTAATATTATGTAGTTTGGGGATTTTGGGTTTTTTGTTTGTTTTTGTTCCAAGAAGTTAATGATGATATTTAAAAGTAAATAATATCTCAAGGCTCTTAAACAAACCATCTATTCTATAAATTTTAATTTCAAATGTGTAAAACTTCAGATGATTTTGACATGTTGGAGAGACATTAACAGGGAAATAATAAACAGCAACGGCAGCACCTGGTGTTTATTAAAAAAAAAAATAATGCAGACAATCACAAGCACTCTGGTTACTTGGCCAGAGGTGGGGTGGCTAGTGTCATGCTGACTGACTGAAGAACTGGATGAAAACAATTTTGTTTTAAAAGACACACGTATGTATTCACAGTAGCTGTCTCCCCATCAGCGATTGACCGTTTACATATCAACAGGAAGTTTACCAAGAGGAAGAAGAAGAAAGAAGGGAAGCCAACCAATGCTATGACTCAATTCAACAGCACTCACAAGTTTGAAAGAATGTGCAGTAGTCGCTGGATAAACGTACGACCATTGGTCACAGGAAAAAGCGTGCTTTTATGCATACCGTGTGTTTATGAGAACACTTTTATTATGTATAGTAAAGATTTGGTCAGCAGATGTAGGTGTGTGTTAAAATGCAAAGTATGCTTATATGAAGTGTGCTTTTATCCAGCGACTACTGTAATGTATTATGGCCTTTTATATCCATTGATAATTTTGTAACAGTTGCTGTCACTGCTATGCCTCAGCTGGGCTAATTTTGTTCTGAGGAAAGTATAGATGTCCAACCACTTCCTTTCCCTCTGATCTTTGCCTCTTCTATATATTCAAAGTAATGAACTGGTCAACAGGCCTGAGGTACAAGAGGTTGTAAGGGGTGTTTCTAAACAGGCCTGAGGTTGTAGGGGTGTTTCTAAGAGGCCTGAGGTACAAGAGGTGTTTACTAAACAAGCCTGAGGTACAAGAGGTTGTAGGGGTGTTTCTAAACAGGCCTGAGGTACAAGAGGTTGTAGGGGTGTTTCTAAACAGGCCTGAGGTACAAGAGGTTGTAGGGTGTTTAAACAGGCCTGAACAGAGGTTGTAGGGTGTTTCTAAAGGCCTGAGGTATAGAGGTTGTAGGGTGTTTCTAAAAAGGCCTGGTACAGAGGTTGTAGGGGTGTTTCTAAACAGACCTGAGGTACAAGAGGTTGTAAGGGTGTTTCTAAACAGACCTGAGGTATAAGAGGTTGTAGAGGTGTTTCTAAACAGGCCTGAGGTATAAAAGTTTGTAGGGGTGTTTCCTAAAAGAGACCTGAGGTACAAGAGGTTGTAGGGTGTTTCTAAACAGGCCTGAGGTACAAGAGGTTGTAGGGGTGTTTTAAAAAGGCCTGAGGTATAAGAGGTTGTAGGGGTGTTTCTAAAAGGCCTGAGGTAGGAATCCATGCCAGGGTGGCGGCAGCTCTTTCGATCTCAATCACTGATTCATTTACATGTGCAAAGGCACATGGTACCTCCTAAGTTATTATCTGGCCGTCTCCGATAGGACTAGACACTTATTTTATCCTCCCTACAGGATAAGAGAAACTCGAAAGAATGGATTTTGAATTCAAGCTTGCATGGCGTGTTGAATGAATGGCAAGGTTATTAAATAAAAAAGTGTCTCTTTACAATACCAACACAATAGCTAAAAAAAACAACATTTTTTCCCAGCAACGTTAAACACACTCTGCTGTAGACATGTCCTATTGGTGTCCCGCCAGTGTATTCTTTTGCCAATGTTTTATTTCAAAGTCATCCCAACTCATGATAGCACCATAGCCTCTGCTTTTCCACCCCCCCCTCCCCACTCCTCCTCAATATAATTATGCGTCATCAACATTGACAGGTTTTCCCCACCCAATCATTTCAAACTGACTATTAGTCACCATATGAATGGCTATTGGTCACCATATGAATGGCTATTGGTCACCATATGAATGACTGTGGTCCTGTCATATATGACTAGCTGGTGGTCACCATATGAATGGCTATTGGTCACCATATGAATGGCTATTGGTCACCATATGGATTATTTCAATGATCACCATATGAATGGCTATTAGTCACCATATGACTAGCTATTGGTCACCATATGAATGGCTATTGGTCACCCCATCATGGATGGCTATTGATCTCTCCCCTATGACTTGCTATTGGTCACCATATGAATGGCTGTGGTACCATATGAATGTGTTGTTTTGTCACATCCAGCAACTCTCCATATACTATATTATACAGAACATCCTTGGTGGTAGAAGTACTAACTGACAAGTTATAACAAAGGCATTTTGAATCACGGATGAATGTTTTTATTTTATTAACGATGACAACAGATGTAAGGCTCGCTGTGGTGTTGTACATTATAGATTAATTTGTCGGAAAATTGACAAACAACAAAGCTTACCCTATCCTCATGATGCTTGGACAACACATAAAACCAACTAAACAACAAAAAGACAAGAAATAGTCAACACAGTTTTATTAACAATGACGACGGACATCATATTATTATTCAGTCAGACGGACGTCATATTATTCAGTCAGTTAGAAGAACTAAAGAAGAACCAAGTTGCTTGAAATGTCATGGGACTCAATCACGGATTATCTTTTCCCCTCCTACATCCAAATACTGTCCTATCAGTATGCAATGTCAAGTTAAAACTCACCCGAATGTCCCAATAAACAAGTACATTTCCTGCAATCAAGATCATTTGAAGAAATCACCTTTTTTCCTTTCTTCTTTTCCTTAGCTAGATTAGCTAAAGTATTGTAATGTTAAAGAAAAATGTGTTTATATTATTCTGCTTGTATGACACTGAAATCACTCCAAGAATTCCAAAATTCAGAAAAGCCATTGAGGCTCTGTGAGACCATGCATGCATTTAAAAAGAATTTTCATGTTTTATTTGTGTTTGGGTTGGGTTTTGTCAACATTCATTCTCTATTGTATTTATTTGTACACCTGTGAAAAAATTGTTATTACTGGACCAGGTAAGGTTGTATGGAAGAAAGTACTTATCACAGACATTTTAAAATATTTTTTCTCATTCAGCTATAAGTGTTTTGTATGTCAAATGCTAGCGCCTAACAAGTTCAGATCTATGGACACGTTCTCGAGTTGAAAATTGAATAATTTCACAATGAGGTACATTTGGACAATAAAAATTAGATTTTAACTGGCCAATGAAAATCAGAAATATCTGGCCATTGAATATCAGATTGTCTCTCCAATGAAACTCAGATTATTCTGGCCAATGAAAATCAGATTTATTTGGCCAATGAAAATCAGAAATATCTGATAGTTGAAAATCATATCTGGTCAATGAAAATCCTATTTCTCTCCAATGAAAATCAGATGTTTTGGGCCAATGAAAATCAGAATTATCTGACCATGGAAAATTATATATATCTTTCCAATGAAAATCAGATTTATCTGCCAATTGAAAATCATATCTCTCCAATGAAAATCAGATTTATTTGGCCAATGAAAACAGAAATATCTGGCCGATTAAAGATTTGAAACAAAAATTGTAAGAATGATGCTGTTAAACATCTTTAAAATGTCCTTACAGATGGAGTAATGAAAATTTTCAATTTACGAGACGTCTTTGTGACCGCACGTCCTCATGATTGCCTCTTATGTTTTCAACTGTTTCAATATGAACTCTGCTCTTTGAGAGAGAACACTATTTTTCTGAATGCTTTATTGCCATGAATTTTCTTCAAATTTATGTATACATTTATCTATACATGTATTATATATATACATTTTATATGCATATATACATGTTATTGCTACCATTCAAATGAAACCATGTTTATGCCACATACACATAGCAAATTTTGCATGATGGGAGTTTTAAAAACATGTTTTTCTCAGGTACACATAGCGGTAAACAAACTTTAAAGACATATCCCTTAAACCCATTAGCCACACTAGTCTTTCCATTGATGCAGTTGCCCACAGACAATTCCAAGGATTGTCTGTTCCTAGTGTTTTAACTTTCCACATGGTTTAAAGGATGTATTATTATGGTGGTGTGGACTTTCGGGAGTTTTAGATGCAAGTCTCGACCTCTCCAGCAAAAGGTAGTGGGTTGAGACTCACTAAAACAAATTTTCGACTTTATTTCAAACAAGCCTCTTGCACTAAGATTTGGTGGTGTCTATTGATTTGTGTACCCCAAGCCCTACCACCACCACCACCACCACCACCGCCACCACCACTCCCACACCCCCTTTTCTCTTTCTCCTCCGCCCCCTTCAAATCGAAAATTTGGTACCCATACATGATTTCGTCTGGATGAGTGGCAGTCACTCATACTTTTTGTTTTCATCCCAATTTTGTGTTATTTTGCTGCACATACTACTGTTTATTTTACAGCACCAATTTTCTAGCACTGAAGATAACTATAATCTTTGACAGGAATGATTACAAGGCTGTTGTTCCTTTTGATGGGATGGAAGAAGAGGATGCTGATTTGGGCGGAAAGGAGGAGGGGGGAGATCAATGTAAACTTCTAGGAAAATCAATGGAGGAACAGTTAAAAAATAAAAAATCATCATGGAAATGTTAGTTGTTACCCCTTTGTTATCATTGGCTTAAATCTGAAAAAATATGCGACTTCCTACCTGCCAGGCCTTACCTGTTAAAAAAATAGACAAATAAAGCTTTCGGAAAATCTTTCAAACCTGTCAGGTGTAGATCTAGCCTACCAACTCAAGGCAGTTTTGTCTTCGTTGAGAGGCTGAAACCTTACCTCTGGACCATCATGCGCCCCTCCCCCCACCTACTAGCTCCCACCCCCACCCGCTAACCCTCATAAAAAGAAAGAGCAACAGAAACAACAACAATAGGTGTATCATGTGTCTTGCCAATGACGCGTGTGTCATCCAGTAATGCTCAGCTAGCCACCGCACTACAGACACAGAAAAACAGTTACAGAAACACGTCTTTTGCAAGCGTTATAGCAGCAAAATAACACACTTTAGTGTCCCTTGTGTCAGGAAAGAAAACAACACACCCTTAACGTTTCTGCCTCGTTTAATCCTATTCCATATTTTCCTATTAAAAAATAAACCTACTGGTGTCTAAGTGTCGATGCATGTCACACTGTATAATGCCAATGCCAAGGTCATCAGTTTGCAAAAAGACGCATAACAATATACAATGTTGTATAATACGATTATGTATATTATAAATATATAGGTATATATAAGTATAATATATATTATATATATATATATATATATATATAATATATATATATATATATATATATATATATATATATATATATATATATATATATATATATATATATATATATATATATACACACACATATATACATAGATCTAGAGGATATCTTGTCAACTTGTTGTTTGCTTCATTGATTAATGTGAAAGGAGAGAAAGACGGGGTCTGTACTCAGGCCGTTCCTGTTACCCATGTTCCCGCATCTTTGCTCATTGCTTTGTTGGATTTAATCGCTGCTTTAGCTGCTCTGTTCACGAATGGATGAAAGCTCAAAAGCCCATGTGGCTTATCTATCTATCTATCTATATAAATATATATACAATGTCTATGTGTGTATGCGCGCTTCCTTCCAGTCACTGATCATTGTTATTACAATTGGTAGTATTTTTATTGTGTATTTTACAGTTTGGTTTATTTATAGTTTATTTTATAATTTTGTTGAACTAGAGTCGTCCTGCCTATGTCAGTATTGCAAGGAGTATGTGGTATTATGAGAAAAAACACAATCATTTTTTTATGTTTATATTGTTATACATTTCTTATCCATTCAATTTTTGTCGGGTTTCTTTTTGCTGGGTTTTGGTTGTTTTGGTTTTTTAATGTTTTTTATCCTTAATAAAAACGTTTCTGTATATTATAATGTTCTGTATGGTATTAATCATAGAATAGAGGTGAAAGAAATGCACCCGACAGAGCATGATAGATATACTAATGCCTTTGAATAGCACAGAGAATAATTGGGCTCAGCTATTTTATTGTGCCACCATAATGATTATTTTAGTCAAATGAGATTTTTCATAATATAGAGCTTGTTTAAAAAAAAGATGTATAGAATTCAGAACAGTAGCACTAAAAGGGAGAAAAAAAAATTGAAATTGTAAGTAGAATGAAACGATAGTGAAAATTATAACAAAATTTAAAGTGCCATCATTTTGAGCTGCCTCTTTGGTCTCCATTTTGTTTTATTTTTAATAGTTTTATCACTGGGATGACTATTGTTCTATTGACATCACAGATGACTGGGATGATGTGACTATTATTCTATTCACATCACAGGGATGAGATGTGACTATTATTCTATTGACATCACTGAGATGATGTGACTATTATTCTATTGACATCACTGAGATGATGTGACTATTATTCTATTGACATCACTGAGATGATGTGACTATTATTCTATTGACATCACTGAGATGATGTGACTATTATTCTATTGACATCACTGAGATGATGACTATTATTCTATTCACTTGCTTTTACACACGCATTTACTCATCATATGTCGATGCTGTGACCTTTCCAAAAAACTAGCGAGCAGCTGATCGCAAGTGAATAGGTTATTTTAGTTCTTTTAAATTAATAAAAGCAGTATAAAATGGAATCTCATTGTATTATTCATAGAGACATAAAGAAATTCATTGTAGTAGCAACTGTTGTAAAAACCCAGACAGTTAATTTGAACATTTTAGTATCATTGTCAATCACTGCTCCCACATACTCATCTTTTTCTTCTTTTTTTTTACCTTTATCGATATGTAACTTACTCTGTTGTTTGCATAATCTGATGTAAAGTGCTTCATGCCACACAAATGAACATTCTGAGAGGTCTTGCCGGCAAATCGACTTGGAAGGCATAACAGTAAATTTGCTTTAAAAAAAACTGGAAAAAAAAAATGCATCATAATTAGTTGATTTGGTATCGATGCGACCATAAAAACAGAGTTTAGAGGCTGCTTTTACTTCTTTTCTGAGTCTCATCTTTCTTCAGGTTTTTTCAATGCCGATTAGGATTGAACAAAGACAAAAACAACCGTGTGGATTTGAAATTCATTTTTTGCTCCATGTGTTTTGAGCCATGCATGTCGCTTGCCTTGTTATTTCATCCACCTGTGCAGAATACGGGACTTGCAGTCTTTTGGGAAATTATGTCAGACTGTTGCATGTTTTTTTAGCTTGGACTAAAACTGGTACTCATGCATAATAATAATTTACTGAATCTCATTTTTTATTTTTTTGTTTTGTTTTTATATATTACTTTGAAATCCTGCTCAGCTTCACAGTTCCATTGAGAAATACTCTAGTCTGCTTGGAAGAAACAGAAAACAATTTGTGTTCTCTCTTCCAACAATCTGTTTTTTTAAGCATTTAATCCAAAGAGTAACCCAGTCAAGCCATACTTATTAAGTCTTTTAAAAGATAACTATGTATATTAATTTTTATCACAGTTAATTAACATGGTAACTAATCCTTGAAATACACCCCCAAAACTACGCTCAGTCTCTCCACTGTGACATTGGTGACCAAGAAGTAAGGCTGCGGACTCAGCACTGTTAGATCCTGAGCTTGAATCCTGGCAATGCTAGGTCAACGACGTTGTGTCCTCTGGTTTCCCCACACCCAGGTGCAGATGGGTGCTGTTATTGTTGCCGCTAGGAGTAAGAAACCCGTGACAGATTATATGTGTTCTGTCAGGGAGACGATTTAGTTTCATTCGTTTCTGAGTTATGCTACAAAAATCGGGATGAGCTCGGCATTGTAGGCTTTAACGACCTTGAAGGAAGTTTGTCTTTGCTTACTCTCAGTCCCACACGTAAGAAATATGATATTATACACAGGTACAAGACAGTCAAAGTCCCTTTGAAATCTAGTTTGTTATTTTACCATGCGATGATTCTTCTATGGATTGTTGTGGGGTTTTATTGTTGCGTTTAATATTTTATTATTTCACTGTTTCATCTATGATTTTTTCTCTTCTTGTAATATAGCGGGAAAGAAGATTATTTCAAAATTGAATTTTACATTTTTTTAATGGAATCTCAAAACAGATTTTTCTGTAAAATGGTTTAGAAAGACAATGACAAGTGGCAATCTTTGATCAATTTGATATTTAGATGTTCAAAGTATTGTTATTATAAAGCAGGCTTTATCTTTGATATCTGGCTTTGTTTTTGTTGCTGTCAATTAAATCTTTTTCTTATATAGTCGTTATAATAATGATGATGATGATAACTTTTCATTACAATTTGTGTTTGTCTCATCTAGTACATCATATTATTAACATTACTTTTATTATTACTACTATTATTGTTATGATTATTATTATTATCATTATTATTTTTACTATTATTATTATTATTATTATTATTATTATTATTATTATTATTATTATTATTATTATTATTATTATTATTATTATTTTTACTATAGTTATTGATTTTAATATTATTGTTTTTTTTTTTTCCGATTTCATTTTCAGTATAAAATCTAGTGTATGCTTCAATTGAATGCTTGCTTCCTCACTGCAATGATTTGATTTTGTGTTGTTGGTATGTTTGTATGTCTGTATATTTGTATGTTAAAAATATCTTACATGTATTATGTATGGATGAAACTGGAAGAATCTTATTAAGTTGATCATCACCCTGCATATTATAGCGTCAGTGTTTTTAAATTTCATTATATATTTTTTTAGGGAGTTTTTTTCTTAGTTTAAAAAACAAAAAGTTTTTTTAGTGATATTAGTTTATGTTTATAATAATATGCATCTGTACAACCATTTGATGATTTCTGGCATCCACTCATCAACGCTTTTTACATGTGCTCGATAATGGTAAAGCTGCTTGCAAAAGAGTGTATACACATTTTTTCTATGATACAAACTGCATTGTTGTTGTTTTTTTTATTTTACCATGTGCTACCATCTTTATTTTTTGCCAGATAAGGCAGCAATTTATTTTTTTCTTACCACCTGTTTGTTGTTGTTTTTTTCTTACCAAATGTGGTACAAAAACGTTTTCACCATACGCAAAACTTTGGGTTTTTTTATCCATTTGCTGTACAAAATTTTTTATTTTTTCTTCCATCTAGTACAAATTAGTTTTTTCATCTGATACAGACTAATTTCAATATCTTGCTTAGCAAGGCAACAGTAAAATAATTATGTTGTGTTTTTTTCCCCCTCTCTCTCTTCTTCTTTTCTTTTAAAGTTACAATTCCACATGCGTTATTTCACCTACCTACGCATAGCTAAGCACGCACACACCCCACATGCACACGCACACACGCACACACATGCACACGCACACGCACACACGCACACACACGCACACACACACACGCACACACACACACGCACACACACACACACGCGCACACACACGCGCCGCACACACACACACACACACGCACACGCAACACACCTTTGGTGTCTGCATGGAATGGACCACATTCTGTTTTTTGTCCCTTTTGAATTTGATAAATAATCGGTCCGTCTCTCCCCCGTCTACACATTTACCAAAAATGGTGAACATAAACAGGTTCTCTCTCTCTAAAACAGCTGGAAAAACCAAACAACAACAACAACAAACATTTCACTGACTTCCCTGTGAAACATCATATTTGACATCTCTTTTCATAATAAAATCATAAACCACAGTATTCACCTCTCTCTTCAATACACACAATCTTGCACAGCTCACAGAAATACCATTTTGCACTTTCTACATAATAAAAAGTATGCCTAATACTTCTCCATAATAATAATAATAATAATAATAATAATAATAATGATAATACTTGATAATAATAATTAGAATAATAATAATAATAATAATTATAATAATAATAATAATAATAATAATAATAATAATAATAATCTTAATAATATTTATAATAATAATCAAAATAATAATCGAAATAACTATAATAATAATAACTGTAATTTTAGATTTCTTCCAAAATATTGCATTACCTTCGTCTTTGTATGTTGTATTTTCTTTTTTTTATATAAGCCAAATATTGTGGGTTCGTGCCCAGCAAGGTTGAAAAAAAACTTTCTTTGATCCAGATAATCGAATACATCAGATAAAGAGGAAAAAATGACTAGTTTGTTTAAAATACCTCTTTTGTTTGTTGGTTTGTTTGTTTGCTTGTTTCTTTGTACATATATACCCTTTCTATCTTATTATTCTTATTCATATTATAGCGGTGCAAAATCTACTTGCCAATGACATGATTTTTTAGGTACCACTACCACCATGCCCAGATTTCTAATGTCTTTGGTTCATTTAGTTAATACAATAATAATAAAATCAATGTCTCATGTATTGTTGTGTTTTGCCGTTTATTTTTTTTTCTTCACTCCTTCTTCTCTTTCAGCACTAAACAATGTCTTCAATGTCGAATAAAACAATTTTAAAAAATACCCTCAAATTTTTCTGTCTGTTTGTCCTTTTTCTTGGATTTTATGAATGGGCAGTTAGCAGGGGCTACTGGTATTTCTTTCCTTTTCTTTTCTTTTCTTTTCAATTTCATGTTTTTCACTTCCCTCATATCGCTATGACACTGCACATGAGTGATGGATATTGTGGGAAGTTTCATCGAAAAACCATTTTTATTATGTCTATGACTTTGTTTATATATATATCTGTCTCTGCCTGTCTGTCTGTCTATCTGTCTATCTCTCTCTCTCTCTCTCTCTCTCTCTCGCTCTCTCTCTTCTCTCTCTCTCTCTTCTCTCTCTCTTCTTCTTCTCTCTCTCTCTCTCTCTTTCTCTTTCTTCTCTCTCCCCCTCCTCACCACTTAAGGGAGATAAAGTCCCATTACAGTTGGGTAAAAATCTCATTGTAACCACAAGCACATCAAATATGCTGTAAAAAGGATGTATATGTCAGGAAAATAAAAAATCAGGTGTAAATGGGGCATCATGTGGCTATTTTTTCTTGACTCAGGTGAAAATTTATTTCATGGGCCGAAATTTGATACATCTTGTGTCACAAATTGAGAAAAATTTGTAATAGCTAGAATGATCTGCTTTATGTATTGCAAAATTGCATACCTATCTATGTAGCCTGCATCCTCTAAAGAAGGTTTTCCCCAACAGGCTCAAATAATTTTTGTATGAGGTCACAAAAGTAAAGGCCTCACGGGTTCCTCCAATCCATGACGAATCAATGAAGTTGAGGATAAAACCCATCACAACTGACTAAAGAGAAGTTTCATTAACAATCATAACTAGCAATGCTCACTGACACTGACAGTTCGCTCCCTTAGTATCCTAGATACCAACTTTTTCTATCTAGATCTAGATTAGTATAACTGTAGAAACAACCATTGAACATTGACGAATAAATACATTACAATATATAGTAGATCTAGATCTATGTTCTGAAGTAGATGTGACATAGAATCTAAATCTACAAGGTTAAAACAAACAGTGAGGTAAGGGGCATTATGTCGAAAGCGAAGGAAATGACATTGTAATATTAATAATATTAAAGTCCATGGGAACAATTTTTGATTTGATGAACGTAATCTCAGTTTTGTTATGAGTTTAACTTTCCTGAGACGATTTTCTATTTCATTCACATCCCTAAAGCTGGTAGTGAACACAAAGTCTATATTGTTACGTAAATCATGACTTATTGAATCCTGAGATCATGACACATGGTGGTAGCAGGCAGGTCAGACAGCTCTTTAGGTTCCATGCAAAAAACATAGTATGATCCCTTGGATGAGATTTATGGTCAATGTTGTTGTTGTTGTTGTTGTTGCCTGTTATTGGTTGTGGTTTATTTTATTATTGGTTATTGTTGGTGTGGATGGAAGGAGACGTGTTGATCTTGTTAGTGTTGCTGGGTTATTGCTAGTTGTACTGTTTTACTTAAGGAGCGAAGTTAGCTCTGTGTTGTATCTGTTATATCTGAAGGCCTTAGTAACCACATATTTATACGGTAATTATCACGGTCTTTTGTAGCACGCAATGGGTTCCAAAGTAGACGGGGTCAGTTTTTTTTCTCTTTATTCCTTACACCTGTATTTGTCTCGACTTTGTCCCAATGGGGTTTTAAAATGATGCAATGGGGTTTTAAAATGATGCAATTTCATTTCCTTCACTATGCAGAAGAAATTAACTATCAATGCATCGTTGTACGCACTGTCTTCCGTTTTGATCATACATGACAGAATCAAGCAAAACACAAGACTGGCTATGATATCGGTATACAGAGCACTCGTGAAATCAATTCTTCTTTATAACTCTGGAACATTTGGGCTTTCACGAAAGATGATGAACACAATAAATTAGACATTTTCCATTGAAAACAAGTGAGAACTATTCAAAACATACAGTACCTAACAAAGATATCAAACAAACACATTTACATGTATCTCTATAAGAACACACAAATACATCTATATGTATCTCCATAAGAACACACAAATACATCAACATGTATCTCTATAAGAACACACAAATACATCTACACGTATCTCTATAAGAATACACAAATACATCTACACGTACCTCTATAAGAACACACAAACCATCTACATGTATCTCTATAAGAACACAAAATACATCATAAGAACACACAAATACATCTACACGTATCTCTATAAGAACACACAAATACATCTACATGTATCTCTATAAGCACACACAAACATCTACACGTATCTCTATAAGAACACACAAATACATCTACACGTATCTCTATAAGAACACACAAATACATCTACACGTATCTCTATAAGAACACACAAATACATCTACACTGTATCTCTATAAGAACACACAAATACATCTACACGTATTTCTCTAAGAACACACAAATACATCGACACGATGGATCTCTATAAGAACACACAAATACATCTTGCACGTATCTCTATAAGAACACACAAATACATCTACACGTATCTCTATAAGAACACACAAATACATCTACATGTTCTCTATAAGAACACACAAATACATCTACATGTATCTCTATAAGAATACACAAATACATCTACATGTACCTTATAAGAACACACAAAACATCTACATGTATTCTACGGAACAAAAATACATCTACATGTATCTCTATAAGAACACACAAATACATCTACATGTATCTGATAAAATCACACAAATACATCTAAATGTATCTCTATAAGAACACGAATGAAACACGATTATGTTATCCCCACAGTCTTACAGAACAGATTGATTTTTTTATTCGGATACATTCTCAGACAAGATATACAAAAAAGATGAAGATGGATTTATAGTCTGTTTCCACGCATCTAGTCATTCTCACCATACTGTACAGCATTTATTCCCAAGCCGCAGGCCATTTCATTCAAGGTAAAGACCTTCTCATTTCCCGAGGGGTATCGGGGAGCATATATACATAATAAAAATTAGGCTTTTCGTACTAACACTAAATAACATTATGTGAAGTCTTCCGGCGTATCAGGTTACTCATTCACACAAGTGAGTAAATTAGAGTGAAGAACCTTTTCCTGGAGATGACTTTTTGAAAAAAAGATAGACCTGTGTCATCCAGATGGGCTTGAACCAGTGTCCTCGTAATTATCCAGCTCACAACACTACTGTTCTACATTCAACACATTGAACCATTCATCGTAATTACCAGCATAACACTACGGTTCTACTACAACACATTGAAAGTGTCCTCGTAATTACCAGCTCATAACACTAGGGTTCTACTACAACACATTGAACCAGTGTACTCGTAATTACCAGCTCATAACACTACGGTTCTACTACAACGTTTCATCGTAATTACCAGCTCACAACACTACTGTTCTACTACAACACATTGAAACATTCCTCGTAATTACCAGCTCAAAGCACTACGGTTCTACTACAACGTATCATCGTAATTACCAGCTCATAACACTAATTTCTACTACAACACATTTCATAACCAGTCCTTCGTAATTGACCAGCTCACAACACTACAAACTACTACAACGCGTCATCGTAATTACCAGCTCATAACACTACGGTTCTACTACAACGCGTCATCGTAGATTACCAGCTCATAACACTACGGTTCTACTTCAACGCGTCATCGTAATTACCAGCTCATAACACTACGGTTCTACTACAACGCGTCCATTAATTACCAGATCATAAACTACGGTTCTACTACAACACATTGAACCAGTGTCCTCGTAATTACCAGCTCACAACACTACGGTTCTACTACAACGTGTCATCGTAATTACCAGCTCACAACACTATGGTTCAACTACAACGTCTTGAACCAATGTCATCGTAATTACCAACTCACAATTTGGTTCTGCTACAACGTCTTGAACCATTGTCATCGCAATTACACTCACAACACTATCGTTTACCTCTAATCGTTTCATCGTAATTACCAGCTCACAACGCTACGGTTCAGCTTGGTTGCGCGTCATCGATTATTTACCAGCTCACAACGCTAGGTTCAACTACAACGTCTCTAAAACCAATGCACCGTAATTACCAGCTCGACAACGCTACTTTTCACAACGCTTTGAACCAGTGTCCTCGTAATTACCAGCTCACAACACTACGGTTCAATGCAAATCAACCAATAATTACCAGCTCAATAACGACTACTGGTTCAACTACAACGTCTTGAACCAGTGTCATCGTAATTACCAGCTCACAACGCTACGGTTCAACTAATAACTCCTTGAACCAGTGTCCTCTTAATTACCAGCTCACAACACTACGGTTCAACTACAACGCCTTTGAACCAGTGTCGTCGTAATTACCAGCTCACAACGCCATGGTTCAGAAACAACGCCTTGAACCAGAAGTCGTCGAAGAACCAGCTCACAACACTGGTTCAGCTACAACTCCTTGAACCAGTGTCGTCGTAATTAAAGAGCTCACAACACTACGGTTCAACTACAACGCCTTGAACCAGTGTCCTCGTAATTACCAGCTCACAACACTATGGTTCAACTACAACGCCTTAAACCAGTGTCATCATGTAAGAACCAGCTCACAACACTGGTTCAACTACAACGCCTTGAACCAGTGTCGTCGTAATTACCAGCTCACAACGCTACGGTTCAACTAGAAACGCCTTAAAGAAGAAGTCATCGTAATTACTAGCTCCAACACTACGGTTCTACTAAAACGTCACCGCAATTACCAGCTCACAACACTACGATTCAACTACAACGCGTCATCGCAGTTACCAGCTCACAACACTACGATTCAACTACAACGCGTCATCGCAATTACCAGCTCAAGAACAAGACGTTTCAACTACAACGCGTCATTACCAGCTCACAACACTAATTTCAACTACAACGCGTCACCGCACAGAAGTGCTCACAACACTAAGTTTCAAATAGTACGCGTCATCGTTTCTTCCATGTTCACACTACGTTTTCCATTCACTAATGGATAACATGTGGATTACCAGCTCACAAGGTTCTACTACAACGCGTCATCGTAATATGCAAGCTCTCAACACTACGGTTCTAACATTCAACGCCAGATCATCGTAATCACCAGCTCACAACATTGACGGTTCTACTAAACGCGTCATCGTAATTACCAGCTCACAACACTACAGTTCAACAACAACGCCTTGAACCAATAGTCGTCGTCATCTGATACACTTTACACAACGATATTTGGTTCAACTACAACGTCTTGAACCAGTGTCATCGTAATTATCAGCTCCAACTCTTCATTCAACTATTCTTTTTGAAATAAATCGTAATAAATACCACGCTCACAACACTACGGAACTACAACGCCCAACCAGAACCAGTGTCATCGTAACTACCAGCTCACAACATTGCGGTTCAACTACAACGTCTTGAACCAGTGTCATCGTAATTACCAGCTCACAACGCTACGGTTCAATGGCTACAGCGCGTCATCGCAATTACCAGCTCACAACGCGCTACGCGTTCAACTGACAACGTCTTGAACCAGTGTCATCGCAACGAACCAAAAACAACGTATACCATAATTCAACTACAACGCCTTGAACCAGTCATCGTAAATTACCAGCTCACAACGCATTATTGTTCAACTGAGAAACGTCTTGAACCAGTCATCGTAAAATATCCGCCACAACACTATGGTTCAACTCACAACACATTGAACCAGTGTCATCGTAATTACCAGCTCAATGGCAACACTATGGTTCAACTACAACGTCTTGAACCATGTTTACCTAAACACACATTACTGTTATACAACGCTACGGTTCAACTACAACTCCTCAAAAAACGCCAAACTTGCAAGGGAGATCACTTGAGTGTATAATTAAGATATGTCCATCACCTTTCAAAAGATGTATCGGAAGGATGTCAGAATTAAATTGCAAGACAGAGAAATGAAGAACTGTGTAAGAACTGAAATGGAAACAATTGAATGAATTTTTTTTTAAAATAATATCTAAAATGGCTTGTTTCTCAAAAGTTTACAAGATATCGATAAAGCTCGATGTCATTCTGTTAACATTGACATAGGGCAATCTGCGTGTCAAATATCATAAAATATGTCGGTAAATGACGGGGAGATAGACATTTAGTATCGAAAAACGAAACTTTGAGACTAATGCTTTCTTTCTTTATCATTTTCCATTCTACCTTTCGCTGTATGGGTTCAAATGCCCCCTGATCTTTATCTAGGATGTCATGTCCTGACATTATCTGTTTCCTTCTAAATAAGTTAAATGTATGTGCTTTAATGCCTCTTTTATATCTTCTTGCCAATTTCTCCGAGGTCTGCCTTTTGGTCTTTTATCTTGGGCTATAGTACTGTATACTTATTTTGTTGTGTTTCTGATTTTGTCTCTTTTAGGTTTCCCTACTACTCTTCTTAGATATTTCTTTTCAGTTGTCTGTACTCTACTGTTTTCCTACTACTCTTCTTAGATATTTCTTTTCAGTTGTCTGTACTCTACTGTTTTCCTACTACTCTTCTTAGATATTTCTTTTCAGTTGTCTGTACTCTACTGTTTTCCCTACTACTCTGTCTCTAGATATTTCATTTCAGCTGCTTGTACTCTATTGTATTCTCTTCTGTCTAAGGTCCAGGTTTCTGTCTGCCACAGAGGACAGTAGGACAATAAACTGTGTTGTATACTGCCATTTTGGTTTTTGTTGACAATTCTTGCTTACCTGCAAATGCCTTTCCTATATGATTATATATTGTACTTGCTTTGGATTGATTCTCTGGCTGATTTCTCTCTCTCTAGGTTTCCTCTGAGTTAATCATTACTCTTGTAGGTAATTGTAGATTTGAACTTCTTCTAAATCTCTCCTGGCCAATTTAAGATTTTGTCTTTTAGCTTCCTAGTTACTAGCATTGTTTTGGTTTTTTTCTTTATTCTCATTCCTCTTTTATTTAGTTCATTGTTCATGATGTTGATATTCTCGACTGAAGGTCACTTTCTGATTTTCCAAACAGAACTAAACGATCGGCATAAAAGCATTGATACACTTACTGGTTTGAGCTTCCACATACCTACATTCGTTTTCTTCAATTTGAGGATGCCATTGGACTGAATCCATAAATGTGATAAACAAAAAAGGACTTGGGATACGAACTCTGAATTCATACTTTTATCTACATCAAATTCTTCAGATATGTTTTCAGTTACTACTGATGTTGGTTTATTGTTAAAACTTTTAAAGCTATTTATTAAATTTTGTGCATGAATGTTACATTTAGCAATGCCGTAGTTCGTCCTTCCTTACAGTGTCAAATGCCTTTGTTTAAGTCCATTAAAACATAGAATGTACGTCAATGTTTCTTCACATTAGGGTTTCATTATTTGTATAATTTTAAATATTTCATGCCTTTACACTACTTCCTGGTCTGAATCCACTGCTGATGTACATCACATTGTTTTCATTAACAGTCAGCCATTTATTTTGTCAATGACTGTTGATGATCACTATTTCGATAAACGCTTCTTAAGCATTTTGTTTGTCATCCAATGTACTATATCGATAAGGCGGAGCAATAAGTATAACTCCCATAATAAGAAGGAGAACAAACAGTGGAGTTTCGAAGTCAGACAACAAACGAAGTGACAACTCCATCTAATAAAGACAAAACAAACACGTTGTCACTATTTGACTTCACTCCACTGTGGCTCCTTCCGTATTATTCACAGCTATTTAGATAGTTCACATTGCCTCATCTTTCTGTTGTTTACGTTATTTATCTTTTTAAAATTGCTAATATATCTAAATCTATAGTCATCTTCTTTGTCATACTGTGTGATACCTGAGATAGTACTTAGATCTAGATTTTAGATATTTTTGTTGTCTGACGAAGGGTTATACTCGAAACGTCACGTGTTTGTTTTGTCTTTTTATTATGGAGCGTCACTTATCATCATATTTCGCATTTAACTATAATGTAGTCTTTTCACACTCGTCTTCATTTACTAGTATATTTGTGGATATTTCTCCTATGAGGAAAAAAGGTGTTGGTTATTTTTCATGTTATTCTTTAGGCAAAATCTATTAGTGTCTCTCGATCGGAGAAGTTGTTGCATTCTCTTTGCTTTACCTATTACTCCTATTGATGTTTCTACATTGTTGCCTACTTGAAGTTTAAATCTCCTGAAACCATTAGTTCTTTGTTTGGGTTAAAGATCTTGCAGCTATTTATAAATGGCTTTTGAAGATATCTTTTTTTCTTTTGGTGG
>JAXRKP010002168.1:0-15000 GCA_037039925.1 Doris montereyensis | reverse complement strand
TCAAGCGCCGTCAACAGTTGAAAAAATGCTCTCAACTTTTTTTGCGTAAAATCTGTACCGTTATACGGTACAATCGTTCATTGTGACGTCACGGGTTATTCCGTCCGTTGAGTTTCTCTCAATCTCTCCCCGGTGGCATGGTGATCCATTGTGGGAATTCCCGCATCAGTGAAATGTTTTACCGGTAATCTTGCTTTTTCTTTCTCATGTTTATTGTTGGGAATCTTGAATCGGGTCAGTAATAATCTCGTTAGTGTGTCAGAAGCACGGGGACCTGTGGTCCAGAGGTCTCTCAAACAAATGATCGTGGGTTAATTTCTTTGTTTTTTGTTTGTTTTAGTAAAACCTTCATCCCTGGTCAAGGTAAGTGGATCGACACCTTGTCCCATTAGACAGAGGATTATTATAAGGAGGCCCAAGGCGAAATATGACAATAAGTGGCGACTCCACTAATAAAGACAGAACAAATGTACCGTAATCTTTATTTGTGGAGTTGTCACTCATTGTCATATTTCGCCTTTGCCTTCACTCCACTGTGGCTCCTTCGTATTATAAGGAGGCCCGCGATCCGATGGACTCGTATGACCAGATGTGACCAGATGGGACATCGTCTTGGTACATTTAGATCAGAGGCGGCTTCTACAGTGAATGGCCAATTGGGTAAAGATGAATTTACAGCCCGCATCCCCGCACAAGTGCATAATCACCGACTGTATATCGTTCATCCCCCAAGGGGCCATTTCATTCAAAGTCCCTCTCAACTCCCAGGGGAGCATACAGTACACAATCCTGTTAGGTTTCCCCATACTTACACACTGACAAAGATGTTTCTCTACCTAGCTGGGTACTCATTCACACCTGAGTCAAGTGAGGGAAGTATAGTGAAGCACCTTTCCTGAGTGTACAAAGTTGTGAAAAAAACCCCACCCGTGCTAGCTGTGGGGCTTGAACCAGGGTTGTGATTACAAGCCCATAACACTACGGTTCAGCTACAACACCTCACTCTGGCTATGTTGTCATCGCTGCAGCCGTAGTTAGATCTACATTCATCTATTTAAATTGTTATCAAATTGCGCTTCAAAGCGGGGAAAGAATTTCAAATAGTTTTATTGATAATTAGGTCTATGTGCCAAAAAAGATATTTCTATAGTAGAAAAAAAACATAACCCCCCCCCAAATAAGCCCTAAAGATTTTGGTACTTAATTTCCAATTTATCTGATCAAATCAAAATCCAGGTCATTGGGGTCACCAGATCTCAAATGTAAACAACATGGCAGGTTGAAGAACCAAAACAGAATGACACGGCATATTATGACATTAGCAACGGTGCTTTTCAAAACTTTTTCTTTGAGTCTATATTGCCCTAGATTCTAATATGTGGATAAAGAAACACAAGCAATAGACTCTCGATTAGAACAGCACAGAGTTTTCATTTTTTTCTGGCACAGGGATTTTCTTACTGAACTGATGACCGTTTTGCTGTCAAGCTGTGAACACAGTGAACGCGGTGAGAATAAGAAATCGAAGGTGAATTGATTTAAAATCTTTAGAAAATGCGATCTGCACTAGATCTAGATACAAATTTGAAATTGGCAAGGGCTCACATTTTCACATCGTTGTTTATTTTACACGCGTTGAGACTTGACATTATGAAAGTAAGGAGAGAACATTTTTTTTAAGGCAAAAAAATAAATTATATTTTAAGGGTAGTTTAATCATTGATTTGATGAACCAGATTCGAGATTACAGATCTAGAGCTATATCTAGGGTTTCTTATAGAACATAGCTTCTACATATAACTCTCAAGAGAGAATCTAGATATACCACATCCAGAAACTTTTTGGGTTTGTGTATGTTGTGTGTGTGTGTGTGTGTGTTCTATAGATCCAGAGCTAAACATGTCTTGTTCAATCTGAATCACTTTGGGGATTTATTAAATTCCATATTAGTCTAGGTCTAGATCTACAACCTATATCTAGGTCTATTATTCATCAATTTGTGGTGGTATTGCCAAGATTATACACATACTGTACATGGTTTTGAGTTAAACCCACTTTTTGTATAGTATAGACAATCTCTAGATCGAGATATCTCATAACACTATAAAGGCCACACTATTCCTCATTAATGACGGACGGACATCACTACTATTCATCATTAAAGGTGAAAGGAGCACTTCACTAATTTGATTTGCACATTCGTTATTAGATTCTGGAACTTGTTGTGGAATTCAATTTACCCTGATTGGGCCTCAATTTGTAATTGTCACCTGACGAGAGTGAGTGTGTGGCGAAACTGAGCGAAAAGGAGTGAAAAGGAGCTAGAGCTAGTTATGAAGAAGACAATACTGAGCAGTGAAAAGAAACTTAATATTGTGTTACTGTGTTTTGTGACAGTTTAGATAAATAAAATTCTACATGAAGGGGAAGCAATGAAATTTTCATCAATTAACTGTCAACTCTGGAAGGATATTCCTCAAATGAAACGATCTTGGGATAAATCTAGAACCTTCATGCAATATTTGGTTTTGTTAGTGGCCTGGCAGCATAGCCGTTGACTTACATAGAGCAAAGAAACTCAGAATTATATATTAGATGATACTCTTTGGTTTATAGTTGTTTGTGCGCAGAAAATTTTACTTTCGCAATAAATTTGTATACACAGATTTTCATTGTCTGTTTTAAAAACAACCAGTGGTGGATAAACAGATATTAGAAGTTACACAAGACCTGTTGAAAAGAGGATAAACTGACATTAGAAGTTACACAAGACCTGTTGAAAAGAGGATAAATTGACATTAGAAGTTACACAAGACCTGTTGAAAAGAGGATAAACTGACATTAGAAGTTACACAAAACCTGTTGAAAAGAAGATAAATTGACATTAGAAGTTACACAAGACCTGTTGAAAAGAGGATAAATTGACATTAGAAGTTACACAAGACCTGTTGAAAAGAGGATAAATTGACATTAGAAGTTACACAAGACCTGTTGAAAAGAGGATAAAAAAGACATCAAATGAAATATAACTTAATTCATCACTTGAAAATCAAAATTTGAATAACTAAACATAGATCTAGATTTGGATCATTTTATTTTAAGAAAAGTTTTTACTAGAAGCAAAGTTTAATTAAGGAAAATTTCATTGTTTCCCCATCTTTGAGCTGCATTTTCAATGACCTTAGCTGTCATTTTCAATGACCTTAGCTGTCATTTTCACGACCTTAGCTGTCATTTTCAATGACCTTAGCTGTCATTTTCAATGACCTTAGCTGTCATTTTCAATGACCTTAGCTGTCATTTTCAATGACCTTAGCTGCCATTTTCAATCACCTTAGCTGTCATTTTCAATGATCTTAGCTGTCATTTTCAATGACCTTAGCTGTCATTTTCAATGACCTTAGCTGTCATTTTCAATGACCTTAGTTGTCATTTTCAATGACCTTAGCTGTCATTTTCAATCACCTTAGCTGTCATTTTCAATGACCTTAGCTGTCATTTTCAATGACCTTAGCTGTCATTTTCAATGACCTTAGCTGTCATTTTCAATGACCTTAGCTGTCATTTTCAATGACCTTAGCTGTCATTTTCAATGACCCTAGCTGTCATTTTCAATCACTTTAGCTGTCATTTTCAACAGGTTTTATATTTAAAATTGTTTGAACAGTACATTTCATGATACCCATGTAACCTTAGTATCGGTACTGACTTGATCTATCTAATAATCAAACTTGATATCACCCTTGGTAAAACATGCTTGTTAAGTGATACATTTAACATCCCAACTTTGCATTGACCTCGACTCAGAGACATAGTTGATGAGTGCGAGCCATTTTCAATTTTCGCTCTTGAATTTTCTCATTATAATCAGAATTATGAATATCCAATGAAAAGGACCGGCCAACAATTTAAAAGTTTTCTAAAGTTTTCGAGTTCCCTCTAGTTTAGGAAGGTGGATCGACACCTAGTCCATTGTAGATGGAAGATAAAAAAGAGGTCCTGTGTGCAGATCACAACACTCTGTGCACGTCAAAGATCCCTTATCTGTTTACAAGGCGGTCCCGGGAAAAATATAAATCCTACAGAGATCACCTTAGTTGTGGATGTGGGTAAATCAAATCAACTTAAATCAAAATCAAGGTGGCAGCCATCGTCTCACCCCGAACTGAGAGCAGGTTACCAACCATGCTAACTTGAAGGAGTGTAGTTTATCTAGGAGTTACAGTTTATCTAGGAGTATAGTTTAGCTAGGAGAGTAGTTTAGCCAGGAATATGTTTAAGCTAGGAGTGTAGTTTAGTAAAGAGTGTAGTTTAGCTAGGAGTGTAGTTTAGTAAAGAGTGTAGTTTAGCTAGGAGTGTAGTTTAGTAAAGAGTGTAGTATAGCTAGGAGTGTAGTTTAGTAAAGAGTGTAGTTTAGCTAAGAATGTAGTTTAGTAAAGAGTGTAGTTTAGCTAGGAGTGTAGTTTAGTAAAGAGTGTAGTTTAGCTAGGAGTGAGTGTAGTTTAGGTAGGTGTGTAGTTTATCTAGGATTGTAGCTTAGCTAGGAGCGTAGTTTAGCTTCTTTTTTCTTCTTTCCCGGCCTCCCTAACTAGGTGACCCTTGTTGGTTTAGTATAAATACTTTGTGAATATAAGGAAATATATTATGTTTTAACAGAAAAGGTAAGTCTGTTAAATTGTTAAATCTTTAGGGTTAGTAGCATAATTAAACGTAAAAAAAAAGACAAAAAAAAAAAAGACAAAAATAAGATAAAATTCATACAAAAATAAAGAAACAGACAATAAGAATTAAAAAATAGATAAATAAATAATACAAAATCTTAGTAAATAAATGAATAATAAAAAATACAAAATTCAGTTATGATTGTCGAGCTACATTATCTCGATATATTTTTTCATGCTATTTTTGTGATTGCGTGTTTCTCCATGAACCTGGTTGAGTGTTAAAAACATACTGGTGGTTATGTCAACTCCTAGATTTGTCAGCATTAATCCTAATGTCCCTGCTCCCGTGGATGTTGGAAATGTCTCGACTCCAACTATGCGAGGTCGAGCCACACCTATTGCCATCCGGGAGTCAGGGAGGCCACCCACTGTCCCACTCCCCTAATAGAGTGTCCTTCCATCATCATCAATTTTGCATGTGGTCTTTACTAAGTGGCATTTTGTTAGTACGAGGTCTATTGCTATCTTACTGGAAAGGTTTGAGTTGGAAGAGCATTTAGGTGATAACTTATTAAAAAAGGAAGCGTCAGTACATGTCAGTTGTAATTACGTTTATATGGTGAGAATAGTTGACGGGGCTAATAAATGACACAGAGGCAAAACGTACAGGCAGACATCATACTCCACATTATGTATCCACACATGTGGTCACAACAATTATGAAAAACTTGTTAGGGAAATAACAAGCAAGCCACATCCCGCGTCTCTCCCTCAACTTGAGATACCGCGAATGCGAATGTCCACGTCCTAGTGGACCTCCGCACCCGAAAGGAGAGGCGGAGCTAGACCTCAGAATCCTTCATCAAGAAACAGTCCGGGCAATGACACCCTTTCCATTTAGAATGATTTTTGATATTCATATTTGCCCCATCAATAGTGTCAAGGAGGTGTAAGTGCAGACAGAAACGACCTATTATATGAGCCAATTTTGGAAAGTAATAAGCAGTTACTAAGTGTGTAGTTCAGGTAGGAGTGTAGTTTAGTTTGGAATGTAGTTTAGCTGGGAGTGTAGTTTAGCTAGGAGTGTAGTTCAGTTAGGAGCGTAGTTGATCAAAGTGTAGTTGAGCCAGGCGTATAGTTGAATAAGTAGCTTACCTAGGCATGTAGTTACAGTAGAAATGTTGTTTCGCTAGGAGCATAGTTAAGCTAGGAGTGTAGTTTAGTTTGGAGTGTGGCTTAGCTAGGAGTGTAGTTTAGTTTGGAGTGTAGTTTAGCTACGAGTGTTGTTTAGCTAGAGTGTTGTTTAGCTAGGCGTGTAGTTTAGTTAGGCGTGTAGTTTAGTTAGGAGTGTTGTTTAGCTAGGCGTGTAGTTTAGTTAGGAGTGTAGTTTAGTTAGGAGTGTAGTTTAGCTAGGAGTGTTGTTTAGTTAGGAATGTAGTTTAGCTAGGAGTGTAGTTTAGTTAGGAGTGTAGTTGTTTAGCTAGGAGTGTAGTTTAGTTAGGAGTGTAGTTTAGCTAGTTAGTTTAGCAGTGTAGTTTAGTTTGGAGTGTGGCTTAGCTAGGAGTGTAGTTTAGTTAGGAGTGTAGTTTAGCTAGAGTGTAGTTTAGCAGTGTAGTTTAGTTTGGAGTGTGGCTTAGCTAGGAATGTGTTTAGTTAGTTTAGCTAGGAGTGTAGTTAAGTTTAGCTAGGAGTGCAGTTTAGCTAGGAGTGTAGTTTAGCTAGGAGTTAGTTTAGCTAGTGTAGTTTAGCTAGGAGTGTAGTTACGGTAGGAATGTTGTTTAGCTTTAGTTACGGTAGTGTAGTTTAGCTAGGAGTGTAGTTTAGCTAGGAGTAGTTACTAGGAATGTAGTTTAGCAAGGAGTGTAGTTTAGCTAGGAGTGTAGTTTAGCTAGGAGTGTAGTTTAGGTAGGAGTGTGGTTATGGTTACGTTTATAGGAATGTTGTTTAGCTAGGAATGTAGTTACAGTAGGAATGTAGCAGCTAGGAGTGTAGTTTAGCTAGGAGGTGTGTAGTTACTAGGTAGGAATGTTTTTTAGCTAGGAATGTAGTTTAGCTACGAGTGTAGTTTACCTAGGAGCGTAGTTACGGTAGGAATGTAGTTTAGCTAGGAGTGTAGTTTAGCTACGAGTGTAGTTTACCTAGGAGCGTAGTTACGGTAGGAATGTAGTTTAGCTAGGAGTGTAGTTTAGCTAGGAGTGTAGTTACGGTAGGAATGTTGTTTAGCTAGGAGTGTAGTTTAGCTAGGAGTGTAGTTACGGTAGGAATGTTGTTTAGCTAGGAGTGTAGTTTAGCGGGAGTGTAGTTTAGCTAGGAGTGTAGTTACGGTAGGAATGTTGTTTAGCTAGAAGTGTAGTTTAGGTAGGAGTGTAGTTACGGTAGGAATGTTGTTTAGCTAGAAGTGTAGTTTAGCTAGGAGTGTAGTTACGGTAGGAATGTTGTTTAGCTAGAAGTGTAGTTTAGGTAGGAGTGTAGTTACAGGAGGAATGTAGTTTAGCTAGGAGAGTAATTTAGCTAGGAGTGTAGTTTAGCTAGCAGTGTAGTCACGGTAGGAATGTAGTTTAGCTAGGAGTGTAGTTACGTAGGAGTGTAGTTTACCTAGGAGTTTAGTTTAGCTAGGAGCGTAGTTTAGCTAGGAGTGTAGTTACGGTATGAATGTAGTTTAGCTAGGAGTGTGGTTTAGCTAGGAGTGTAGTTTAGCTAGGAGTGTAGTTACGGTAGGAGTGTAGCTTAGCTAGGAGTGTAGTTACGGTAGGAATGTTGTTTTGCTAGGAGTGTAGTTATGGTAGGAATGGAGTTAAGCTAGGAGTGTAGTTACGGTAGGAATGTTGTTTTGCTAGGAGTGTAGTTTAGCTAGGAGTGTAGTTTAGGTAGGAATGTAGTTTAGCTAGGAGTGTAGTTTAGCTAGAGTGTAGTTACGGTAGGAGTGTAGTTTAGCTAGGAGTGTAGTTTAGTTAGGAGTGTAGTTTAGCTAGGAGTGCAGTTTAGCTAGGAGTGTAGTTTAGCTAGGAGTTTAGTTTAGCTAGGAGTGTAGTTTAGGTAGGAGGTAGTTTAGCTAGGAGTGTAGTTTAGCTAGGAGTGCAGTTTAGCTAGGAGTGTAGTTTAGCTAGAGTGTAGTTTAGCTAGGAGTGTAGTTACGGTAGGAATGTTGTTTAGCTAGGAGTGTAATTACAGTAGGAATGTAGTTTAGCTAGGATTGTAGTTTAGCTAGGAGTGTAGTTTAGCTAGGAGTGTAGTTTAGCTAGGAGTGTAGTTACGATAGGAATGTTGTTTAGCTAGGAGTGTAGTTACGGTAGGAGTGTAGTTTAGCTAAGAGTGTAGTTACGGTAGGAATGTAGTTTAGCTAGGAGTGTATTTACGGTAGAGTGTAGTTTAGCTAGGAGTGTAGTTACGGTAGGAATGTAGTTCAGCTAGGAGTGTAGTTACGGTAGGAGTGTAATTTAGCTAGGAGTGTATTTACGGTAAGAATGTAGTTTAGCCAGGAGTGTAGTTTAGCTAGGAGAGTAGTTACAGGAATGTAGGAATGTATTTACGGTTGTAGTTTAGCTAGGAGTGTAGTTACTATAGGAATGTTGTTTAGCTAGGAGTGTATTTACGGTAAGAATGTAGTTTAGCTAGGAGTGTAGTTTAGCTAGTAGTGAAGTTACGGTAGGAGTGTAGTTTAGCTAGGAGTGTATTTAGCTAGGTAAGAATGTAGTTTAGCTAGGAGTGTAGTTTAGCTAGGAGTTTAGGAGTTACGGTAGGAATGTTGTTTAGCTAGGAGTGTAGTGACTAGGAGTGCAGGTAGGAGTGTAGTTTAGGTAGGAGTGTAGTTACGGTAGGAACGTTGTTTAACTAGGAGTGTAGGTACGGTAGCAGTGTAGTTTAGCTAGGAATATAATTTGTTTAGCTAGGAGTGTAGTTCGAATGTAGTTTAGCTAGGAGTGTAGTTACGGTAGTGAATGTTTAGTTTAGCTAGGGTGTAGTGTAGTTTAGCTAGGAGTGTAGTTAATTTAGCTAAGTGTATGAATGTAGTTTAGCTAGAAGTGTAGTTACGGTAGAAGTGTAGCGTAGCTAGGGTAGGGAGTGTTTAGTTACGGTAGGAATGTTGTTTAGCTAGGAATGTAGTTACGATAGGAGTGTAGTTTAGCTAGGAGTGTATTTATGGTAGGAATGTAGTTTAGCTAGGGTGTAGTTACGTTAGGAGTGTTGTTTAGTTTAGCTAGGAGTGTAGTTTACGCTAAGAATGTAGTTTAGGTAGGAGTGTAGTTTAGTTGGAGTGTAGTTTAGTTAGGAGTGTAGTTTAGGTAGGAGTGTAGTTTAGTTAGGAGTGTAGTTTAGTTAGGAGTGTTGTTTAGTTAGGTGTGTAGTTTAGTTAGGGTGTAGTTTAGTTAGGAGTGTAGTTTAGTTATTTAGAGTGTAGTTACGCTAGGTTTAGTTAGTATAGTTTAGTTAGGAGTGTAGTTTAGTTAGAAGTGTAGTCTAGCTAGGAGTGTAGTTTAGTTAGGAGTTTGGTTTAGTTAGAGTGTAGTTTAGTTAGGTGTGTAGCTTAGCTAGGTAGTGTAGTTTAGTTAGGAGTGTAGGTTAGTTAGGGTGTAGTTTAGCTAGGGAGTGTAGTTTAGTTAGGAGTTTAGTTAGTTTTTAGCTAGGAGTGTAGTTTAGTTAGGAGTGTAGTTTAGTTAGTTTAGGTGTAGTTTAGTTAGGAGTGTAGTTTAGCTAGGTGTAGTTTAGCTAGGAGTGTGTTTAGTTAGGAGTGTAGTTTAGCTAGGAGTGTAGTTTAGCTAGAGTGTAGTTTAGTTAGGAGTGTAGCTTGTAGTTAGTTAGGGTGTAGTGTTAGTTTAGCTAGGAGTGTAGTTTAGTTAGGAGTGTAGTTTAGTTAGGAGTGTAGTTTAGTTAGGAGTGTAGTTTAGCTAGGAATGTAGTTTAGCTAGGAGTGTAGTTTAGCTAGGAGTGTAGTTTAGCTAGAGTGTAGTTTAGTTTGGAGTGTGGCTTAGCTAGGAGTGTAGTGTAGCTAGGAGTGTAGTTTAGCTAGGAGTGCAGTTTAGCTAGGAGTGTAGTTTAGTTAGGAGTGTAGTTTAGCTAGGAGTGTAGTTACGGTAGGAATGTAGTTTAGTTAGAGTGTAATTTAGCTAGGAGTGTAGTTTAGCTGGGTGTGTGGCTTAGCTAGAGTGTAGTTTAGATAGGAGTGTAGTTTAGCTAGGAGTGTAGTTTAGCTAGGAGTGTAGTTACGGTAGGAATGTTGTTTAGCTAGGAATGTAGTTACGGTAGGAATGTACTTAAGCTAGGAGTGTAGTTTAGCTAGGAGTGTAGTTACAGTAGGAATGTAGTTTAGCTAGGAGTGTAATTTAGCTAGGAGTGTAGTTTAGCTAGGAGTGTAGTTTAGGTAGGAGTGTGGTTATGGTAGGAATGTAGTTTAGCTAGGAATGTAGTTTAGCTAGGAGTGTAGTTACAGTAGGAATGTAGCTTAGCTAGGAGTGTAGTTACAGTAGGAATGTAGCTAGCTAGGAGTGTAGTTTAGCTAGGAGTGTAGTTACGGTAGGGAATGTAGTTTAGCTAGGAGTGTAGTTACTTGTAGGAATGTTTTTTAGCTAGAATGTAGTTTAGCTACGAGTGTAGTTTACCTAGGAGCGTAGTTACGGTAGGAATGTAGTTTAGCTAGGAGTGTAGTTTAGCTACAGTGTAGTTTACCTAGGAGCGTAGTTACGGTAGGAATGTAGTTTAGCTAGGAGTGTAGTTTAGCTAGGAGTGTAGTTACGGTAGGAATGTTGTTTAGCTAGGAGTGTAGTTTAGCGGGGAGTGTAGTTTAGCTAGGAGTGTAGTTACGGTAGGAATGTTGTTTAGCTAGAAGTGTAGTTTAGGTAGGAGTGTAGTTACGGTAGGAATGTTGTTTAGCTAGAAGTGTAGTTTAGCTAGGAGTGTGGTTACTTGTAGGAATGTTGTTTAGCTAGAAGTGTAGTTTAGGTAGGAGTGTAGTTACTGGAGGAATGTAGTTTAGCTAGAGAGTAATTTAGCTAGGAGTGTAGTTTAGCTAGCAGTGTAGTCACGGTAGGAATGTAGTTTAGCTAGGAGTGTAGTTACGTAGGAGTGTAGTTTACCTAGGAGTTTAGTTTAGCTAGGAGTGTAGTTTAGCTAGGAGTGTAGTTACGGTATGAATGTAGTTTAGCTAGGAGTGTGGTTTAGCTAGGAGTGTAGTTTAGCTAGGAGTGTAGTTACGGTAGAGTGTAGCTTAGCTAGAGTGTAGTTACGGTAGGAATGTTGTTTAGCTAGGAGCGTAGTTATGGTAGGAATGGAGTTAAGCTAGGAGTGTAGTTACGGTAGGAATGTTGTTTTGCTAGGAGTGTAGTTTAGCTAGGGAGTGTAGTTTAGGTAGGAATGTAGTTTAGCTAGGGAGTGTAGTTTAGCTAGAGTGTAGTTACGGTAGGAGTGTAGTTTAGCTAGGAGTGTAGTTTAGTTAGGAGTGTAGTTTAGCTAGGAGTGCAGTTTAGCTAGAGTGTAGTTTAGCTAGGAGTGTAGTTTAGCTAGGAGTGTAGTTTAGGTAGGAGTGTAGTTTAGCTAGGAGTGTAGTTTAGCTAGGAGTGCAGTTTAGCTAGGAGTGTAGTTTAGCTAGGAGTGTGGTTTAGCTAGAGTGTAGTTACGGTAGGAATGTTGTTTAGCTAGGAGTGTAATTACAGTAGGAATGTAGTTTAGCTAGGATTGTAGTTTAGCTAGGAGTGTAGTTTAGCTAGGAGTGTAGTTTAGCTAGGAGTGTAGTTACGAGGAATGTTGTTTAGCTAGGAGTGTAGTTACGGTAGGGAGTGTAGTTTAGCTAGGAGTGTAGTTACGGTAGGAATGTAGTTTAGCTAGGAGTGTATTTACGGTAGGAGTGTAGTTTGGCTAGAGGTAGTTACGGTAGGAATGTAGTTCAGCTAGGAGTGTAGTTACAGTAGGAGTGTAATTTAGCTAGGAGTGTATTTACGGTAAGAATGTAGTTTAGCCAGAGTGTAGTTTAGCTAGGAGTGTATTTACAAGAATGTAGTTTAGCTAGGAGTGTAGTTACGATAGGAATGTTGTTTAGCTAGGAGTGTATTTACGGTAAGAATGTAGTTTAGCTAGGAGTGTAGTTTAGCTAGTAGTGAAGTTATGGTAGGAGTGTAGTTTAGCTAGGGAGTGTATTTACGGTAAGAATGTAGTTTAGCTAGGAGTGTAGTTTAGCTTAGGTAGGAGTAGTTACGGTAGGAACGTTGTTTAGCTAGGAGTGTAGGTACGGTAGCAGTGTAGTTTAGCTAGGAATATAATTACGGTACGAATGTAGTTTAGCTAGGAGTGTAGTTACGGTAGGAATGTAGTTTACCTAGGAGTGTAGTTTAGCTAGGAGTGTAGTTACGGTAGGAGTGTAGTTTAGCTAGAAGTGTAGTTATTGGTAGAAGTGTACCTTTAGCTAGAGTGTAGTTACGGTAGGAATGTTGTTTAGCTAGGAATGTAGTTACGATAGGAGTGTAGTTTAGCTAGGAGTGTATTTACGTTAGGAATGTAGTTTAGCTAGGAGTGTAGTTAAGTTAGGGTGTGTTTAGCTAGTTTAGTTACGCTAGGAATGTAGTTTAGTTAAGAATGTAGTTTAGTTAGGAGTGGGAGTTTTTAGTTAGGAGTGTAGTTTAGTTAGGAGTTTAGTAGTTTAGGTAGGTGTGTAGTTTAGTTAGGAGTGTAGTTTAGTTAGGTGTTTAGTAGTTTAGCGGAGTGTAGTTTAGTTAGGAGTGTAGTTTAGCTAGGAGTGTAGTTTAGTTAGGTGTGTAGTTTAGCTAGGAGTTTAGTTAGGAGTTTTAGCTAGGTATGTAGTTTAGTTAGGAGTGTAGTTTAGATAGGAGTGTAGTTTAGCTAGGAGTGTAGTTTAGCTAGGAGTGTAGTTTAGCTAGGAGTGTAGTTTAGTTAGGAGTGTAGCTTAGTTAGGAGTGTAGTTTAGCTAGGAGTGTAGTTTAGCTAGGAGTGTAGTTTAGTTAGGAGTGTAGTTTAGTTAGAGTAGTTTTGGCTAGGAATGTAGTTTAGCTAGGAGTGTAGTTTAGCTATAGTTTAGTTTAGCTTAGGAGTGTAGTTTAGTTAGGAGTGTAGCTTAGTTAGGAGTGTAGTTTAGCTAGGAGTATAGTTTAGTTAGGAGTGTAGTTTTAGTTAGGGAGTGTTTAGTTTAGTTAGTTTAGTTAGGGAGTAGTTTAGCTAGGAGGTTTAGCTAGAGTTAGCTTAGTTAGGAGTGTAGTTTAGTTAGGAGTGTAGTTTAGTTAGAGCTGGAGTGTAGTTTAGCTAGAGTGTAGTTTAAGTTTAGTTTAGCTAGGAGGAGTGTGGTCTATAAAGATTATTGTTCAGTGGCAGCAGGGGCATTCTAAAGACGAATAGATCTATAACGACAGGAATACAAAAAAGAGCATTAATACTATTATTGGTATTGCGTTATGTTCAGACTGCACTACATCGTTTTGTATTCATCTATGTAATACTTGTATAGATATACATATGTGTATAGTGATGAGTTGGTCAACATTTGGTCACCAAAGGCTCTGTTGATAAGTCACTAAAAGAAACTATATTTTGTATGTAGGCTTTATGTAGGTCGGTTTTGTTTGAGAAAATGTTCTGCCAAAAGTGACATAGGAATTGATGTAAACATCATCGTTTCTCCGTCTTTGTGAGCATCATTTTCGTTTCATCTAGCCGCCATTTTGAATAGGTTGTCCCGGGTAATTAAGAAGTTGGAATAACACATTCACGCCTACACGCATAACCTCATAATGGAATACAAACCCGATTTAATAATCGTACTTGGTGTCACCAGGGTTGCTGTAGCATGCTTGTATAATTATACTTATAGCAAACCAGCATCACGGTTATACTTATAGCAAACCACTATCACGGTTATACTTTATAGCAAACCAGCATCACGGTTATACTTATAGCAAACCAGCATCACGGTTATACTTATAGCAAACCAGCCTCACGGTTATACTTATAGCAAACCAGCATCACTACGGTTATACTTATAGCAAACCACTATCACGGTTATACTTATAGCAAACCACTATCACGGTTATACTTATAACAAACCAGCCTCACGGTTATACTTATAACAAACCAGCCTCACGATTATACTTATAACAAAACCACTATCACGGTTATTCTTATAGCAAACCACTATCACGGTTATACTTATAATAAACCACTATCACGGTTATACTTATAGCAAAAACCACTATCACGTGTTATACTTATAACAAACCACTATCACGGTTATTCTTATAGCAAACCACTATCACGGTTATACTTATAGCAAACCACTATCACGGTTATACTTATAGCAAACCACTATCACGGTTATACTTATAGCAAACCAGCATCACGGTTATACTTATAGCAAACCACTATCACGGTTATACTTATAGCAACCACTATCACGGTTATCTTATAGCAAACCACTATCATGGTTATACTTAGCAAACCACTATCACGTTATACTTATAGCAAACCACTCATCACGGTTATACTTATAGCAAACCACTATCACGTTATACTGCATAGCAAACCACTATCACGTTATACTTATAGCAAACCACTATCACGGTTATACTATAGCAAGCCACTATCACGGTTATACTTATAGCAAACCACTATCACGGCTATACTTATAGCAAACCAGCATCACGGTTATACTATAGCAAACACTATCACGGTTATACTTATAACCAAACCACTATCACGGTTATACTTATAGCAAACCACTATCACGGTTATACTTATAGCAAACCAGCATCACGGCTAAACGGGAACAAATCAGAAACAAAACGTTTTTATTATTCTGTGTTATGTAGATTTATAATTGATGTATGTATTCAACACGCTGAGGGCTGTCGTTGATTTTTAATTGAAGATTTTATGAATAGACTGCGTCGCCCTTTGCTTTCTACCTTTTACATAGACTACATTTTGGTAGTTCATTAATGGAGTCATCTTTATGCATGCATATTAATGATATCGCCGTTAGTACCACAGTACTGATACATAGCCGGTAATGGATTGTTGCTTTTCGCTAACAATAAGCATAAATAATCTATCACTTTTAGCTGTCAAATTAATGATTATTGTTATGAAGATAGGTTCAGTTCTTCTTCTCACCTGTGTATGTCTGTCTGCTTGTCTGCCTGTGTATTTGTCTATACATACGGTAATGGGTAGATAGTTGACGTTCATGTTTTTAATCTACATATGTCTGTCTACTTGTCTACGTGTGTATCTGTCTGTATATATCTTTTTGTCTCTGATGGTCTGCTTGTTTCCTGTCTCTCTGTCCTTCTCTCTCTCTCTCTCTCTCTCTCTCTCTCTCTCTCTTTCTCCCCCTCTCTCT
>JAXRKP010002167.1:12500-66302 GCA_037039925.1 Doris montereyensis | reverse complement strand
ACGACACTACGTGCACGGTAAATATTCCGTGGCTGTTTGCAGGGTAGTCAGGACAAAGCAAAAATGGTGACACGTAATATCCTAACATAAATACGAGGGGTTTCTGTGGAACGGGGAGGGGGAGGAGGGGGGAGTAGGCGAGAGGGGGTGTGAGATTCCTACAATGTGTAAGACGAAAGGTTCTTCACTCTACTTTTCTCGTTTGACTCAGGTGTGAATAAGTATCCTGCTATAGGTGGAGAGGGAGAGATATTGTCAGAGCGTGTGTACGAAAAGCCTTATAGGTTTGTGTACTGTATATTCCCCAGGTAGTCGAAAAGGGCTTTGCATGAAATGGCCTGCGTGGAGCCGCAAATTATGCACAGTCGGTGAGCCTGCATTTGTACTGCAAAACGAACTAGAAACCCATCTCTTACTTACAGGAACACAAGGACCCTGTGGAAGGGGAGGAAGGCCGGACCAGCGTGCGCACCTTGTTGACCTCCGGATGTGCATGCAGGAAAGCGAAGGCGTCATGAACGTTGGGGAAGACCCTCTGTTGTCAAAGGTCAAAAGGCGAAAGATGTAAAGAAAACAAGAATGTCAGCGACGATGAAAGGGGTGAAGATAAAAAACAAAAGATAAACTTGTCAAGGTCAAACCGGATATAATATCTTTACACAGATAAACCAGCGTTCCTAGTTTTCTTTCTGTGTGGTTACCTATATGTCTTACTGTATTTCTGTTACCTTTTTATTTCTTTATGTCTTCTTTCTGTACGGTTATCTATATGTCTTACTGTATTTCTGTTACCTTTTTATTTCTTTATGTCTTCTGTCTATACGGTTATCTATTTGTCTTACTGCTTGTCTATTACCTTTTTATTTCTTTGTGTCTTCTTTCAATACGGTTATCTATTTGTCTTACTGCTTGTCTATTACCTTTTTATTTCTTTGTGTCTTCTTTCAATACGGTTATCTATTTGTCTTACTGCTTGTCTATTACCTTTTTATATCTTTATGTCTTCTTTCTATACGGTTATCTATTTGTCTTACTGCTTGTCTATTAACTTTTTATATCTTTATGTCTTCTTTCTATACGGTTATCTATTTGTCTTACTGCTTGTCTATTAACTTTTTTATATCTTTATATCTTCTTTCTATACGGTTATCTATTTGTCTTACTGCTTGTCTATTACCTTTTTATTTCTTTATTACAAATCTATTTATTATCCATCTATCGTTTTTCTCGCATGCTTATCTATCTAGATAGCAATATTATTTTCAGTATTGCATCCATCCATCCATCTTTTTATCTATTGATGTCTGGAGTTTTTAATTCATTTATTGATTCATCATTTCACTTTAAACTTCATCTCGTGGTGATCTCAAAATAGATCTAGACATTACCCTTGCTTTGGTGTTATTCCGCAATGTAGTCAGTGAAAATATAAACATGTCTAAAATATCCTCGTTCAACCAAAGCTACAAAATAACATAAAATTAGATATTATATAATATGTTATTAATTTATATTTTATCAGATCGATAATCAAGATTTTGTTTTTAAATATATAAAAAAACCTGTCAAAGGGACTCTGACTGCACTTTAAAGTCGATAATGTTTCCTATAATATTTGAATTTGTTTTTAAAAACTAAAAAGCTACACCTACGCCTACCTGTAATGTATGACTGGCGTTATGCAATGGGACTTGGGTCAAAGGTCAGATACTCGGGGAAACCATGGCAGTATTCAGTTGGCATGAGGAAAAGATGCTCATTGAAATGTATCTTCTATTCGCAAAATTTTTTAAAAACGACAACTGTCGAACACTCTGGCTCCAGTATAAACATTGTATAGTACAACGCAATGTAATTACTTTATAGACAAAGCAAACTGCAACGCATTGTGACCACTTCAAGTACACAGTAATCAACAAAGCGTTAGGACCCTTTTATAGACAAAGCAAACTACAAAGCGTTGGGACCCTTTTATGGACAAAGCAAACTACAAAGCGTTGGGACCCTTTTATGGACAAAGCAAACTACAAAGCACCATGGACCTTTCATGGACAAAGCAAACTATAAAACAGTGTGATCCTTTTTTATTGACAAAGTACACTACAAAACACGTCGACCCTTTTACGGACAAAGCAAACTACAACGCGCTGTGACCTTTTTATGGGCAAATCAAAGTACAAAGTGTTATGAACCTTTTATGGGCAAATCAAAGTACAAAGTGCTATGAACCTTTTATGGACAAATCAAAGTACAAAGTGCTATGAACCTTTTATGGACAAATCAAAGTACAAAGTGCTATGAACCTTTTATGGACAAATCAAAGTACAAAGTGCTATGAACCTTTTATGGACAAATCAAAGTACAAAGTGCTATGAACCTTTTATGGGCAAATCAAAGTACAAAGTGCTATGAACCTTTTTATGGACAAATCAAAGTACAAAGTGCTATGAACCTTTATGGACAAATCAAAGTACAAAGTGCTATGAACCTTTTATGGGCAAATCAAAGTACAAAGTGCTATGAACCTTTTATGGACAAATGAAAGTACAAAGCGATGTGACCCTTTTATGGACAAAGCAAAGTACAAAGCGATGTGACCCTTTTAACCACAAATAAACCTCAACGCAATGTGACCCCTTTATGGAAAAAGTAAAGTATTTAGGATCTGTGATCCCTTTATGGACAAAGCAAGTACAGAGCACTTTGACCCTTTTATGGACAAAGCACACTACAGAGCACTTTGACCTTTTATGGACAAAGCAAAGTACAAAAACAATGTGACTTTTTATTGACAAAGCAACGATCAAAGCGCTATGACTCTTTTATGGACATAGCAAACTACAAAGCGATGTGCCCCCCAGTATGGACACAGTAAGTTACAATGCCTTATGGCCCCGGTATGAAAGAAACAAACTACTTACAATGCACTGTGACCCCAATATGGACAAGGCAAACTACAATGGACAAGGCAAACTACAATGTACTGTGACCCCAATACTACTCCACAAGGCAAACTACAATGCACTGTGACCCCAATATAGACAAGGCAAACTAAATTGCACTGTGACTCCAATATGGACAAGGCAAACTACAATGTACTGTGACCCCAATATAGACAAGGCAAACTACAATGCACTGTGACCCCAATATGGACAAGGCAAACTACAATGCACTGTGACCCCAATATGGGCAAGGCAAACTTCAATGCACTGTGACCCCAATATGGACAAGGCAAACTACAATGCACTGTGACCCCAATATGGACAAGGCAAACTATGATATGCTGTGACCCCAATATGGGCAAGGCAAACTACGATGCACTGTGACCCCAATATGGACAAGGCAAATTACAATGCACTGTGACCCCAATATGGACAAGGCAAACTATGATATGCTGACCCCAATATGAACATGACAAACTATAATATGCTGTGAGCCCTTATCCACAAAGCAAACTACAGTACACATTGACCCCAGTATCGACGAGGCAAACTACAACACGCTTTGACCTTTTTGTGGACAAAGCAAGCTACTTACAGTGCACTGTGACTCTAGTATGGATAAGGCAAACTACAATGCACTTTGACCCCAGTATGGACACGGCAAGTTGCACTGCGCTATGACCCTTTAATAGACAAAGAAAACTCCAATACGTCTTGAACCCTTCATGGACAGTGCAACCAACATTATGCTGTGACTCCTTTATTAACAAAGCAAGCTACAATGCACTGTGATCCCTTTATTGACAAAGCAAACTACATTATACTGTGACCCCTTTATTGACAAAGCAAGCTACAATACACTGTGACCCCTTGATGGAGACAGCACACTACAGTATGCGGTGAACCCAGTATGGATAAGGTAAACTACTGTATGCGGTGAACCCAGTATGGATAAGGTAAACTACAGTATGCGGTGAACCCAGTATGGATAAGGTAAACTACAGTATGCGGTAAACCCAGTATGGATAAGGTAAACTACAGTATGCGGTGAACCCAGTATGGATAAGGTAAACTACAGTATGCGGTGAACCCAGTATGGATAAGGTAAACTACAGTATGCGGTGAACCCAGTATGGATAAGGTAAACTACAGTATGCGGTGAACCCAGTATGGATAAGGTAAACTACAGTATGCGGTGAACCCAGTATGGATAAGGTAAACTACAGTATGCGGTGAACCCAGTATGGATAAGGTAAACTACAGTATGCGGTAAACCCAGTATGGATAAGGTAAATTACAGTATGCGGTGAACCCAGTATGGATAAGGTAAACTACAGTGCACATTGTGCTGTAACGCCCGTATGGACAAAGCAAACAACAATGCATCTTGATTCCTTGATGGACAAAGCAAACTCAGTGCGCCATGACCTCATATTGGACAAAGTAAACTACAATGAGCTGTGACCCTTTATGGACACGGCAAACTACAATGTGCTGTAATCCCAATATGGAAAATCAAAATTACAATACGCTCTGACCCCTTTATCGATAAAGAAACTACAAAGCACTGTGACCCCTTTATAGACAAGGAAAACTGCAATGCGCTGTGATCCCTTTGTGTACAAGGCAAACTACAATGCGCTGTTGTTGCTTCATGGACAAAGCAAACGACAGTGCGTTGTGCCTCCAATAAGGAAACTGCAAACTACAATTCGCTGTGACCCCATTATGGACAAGGTAAAACTACAATTCGCTGTGACCCCATTATGGACAAGGTAAAACTACAATTCGCTGTGACCCCTTTATGGACAAGGAAAAACTACAATTTGCTGTGACACATTTATGCACAAGGCAAACTGCAATGCGCTGTGACCCCAATATGGACAAGGCAAACTACACCCGCCATGAGTACTTTATAGACAAAGCAAACTACAGTGCACTCTGACCCCAGTATGTACAAGGCGAACTAAAATGCGCCTTGATCTCTTTAATGACAAAGCAAACTACAGTGTGTTTTGACCCCTTCATGGACAAAGCAAACTACAATGTGATGTGATTCCTTTATGGACAAAGCAAACAGCAATGGGCTGTTACCCCTTTATGGACAAAGCAAACAGCAATGGGCTGTTACCCCTTTATGGACAAAGCAAACTATAATGCAATGTCACCCCAGTATTAACAAAGCGATTCACAATGCAATGTAACTCCAGAATGGACAAAGTAAACTACAATGCAATGTGACCCCAGTATTGACAAAACAAATTATAAAGGGGCTGACCCCAGTATTGACAAAGCAAGTTACAATGCCCTGTGATCCCTTTATGGAGAAAGCAAACTACTCACAGTGTAATGTGACCGTAATATGGATAAGGAAAACCCCAGTATGACCATGATAAACTACAGTGCGTTATGATCCTAGTGATGTCATAATAAACTGCAAAGTGATGCGACCCGAGCATGGACATGACAAAGAGTGTGCTTACCGTGTCCCTTTTAGCAGCGTCGATAGCGTTCACAATTCGTCGGTACTCTGTGGCGTTGAGCATACGACATTCCTTTCGAACGCTGGGACCCTCTATGGGCCGTTCCATTAGGATGTTGGCCAATCGGAGTGAGTCTCGCACTTTGGGCTGGTCCATCATTTGTGGGAATTGGAGGTCACAGCAACGAAGACATATAATTGCAATGACGACCACCAAACATTCTGTCCTGTGCATGACCTTCATAAAAAGATTACGATTATGAGTAATTAGAAATTTCAAACCATCAAAGAGAAAGAAATAAGAATAGTATTAAAAATCCCGAAATCAAAAGAATATTTGGATAGGTTTTCAGTGAGAGAGGGTACACATTGGTTTTGTATAATGAAGATCACATTATACTTCGGGGGAAATTTTTGCAGCTAGCTGGACTATATTGGCTATAACCGAAACGTGTATGCAGACAACAAAATCAAGAAGACTAGGCCTAGAACTTAGATTTCCTCGTTTACAATTAACAGTAGATCTAGAGTGAAATGAATGTGTTATGTGTTTTCAAGTAGAAACAAAAGAGAGAATGGTTCATTCGTTTCATTTCTTTATCGTAAAAGGCACGGATCTATGCTTCTAACAATGTAATTGATTTGCTGAAATGCGTCTTTTTACAAAGATGTCTCAATAATCATTAAGTTTTGCGATCTTTTTTTTTCATCTTCTTCCTATAGAAGTTACAACTTCATTCTTGAAGACGCCCATAGCTTCTTGTACTATCACAATACAATTTTAATTTATTGAAACGCTGTCTCGTTTCGTTGCCTTGTTGCTGTTGCAGGGTTTGGGTTTTGTTCCATTTGGAAATGATCGATAAAGTCCTGATCCTTGGCTGTGCTGTAACAAGGGCCTGGCATAACTTCGCTCGCATTACTCACGATGCCTCTAAGTGAGGAATATCAAAGTAGAATTCTGTAGTAATGTGAGCTAAACCTGTTTTATCTATTTGGGTTGGAGGTTTTTTAACTTCCTTTTTTAATTATTTATTTATTTTTTGCATTATATTTACAAGATATAACAATGCTCAAATTTCATGAACATCATGTGAAGACATTATTTCAGGCATTCAAGTATTTATGGGGAAAATGAATGTATTCATTCTTAAAACATTATTAATTCATCTCTCTATCAAAGTCAACTTCTTTTGAACGAATGCATTCCCAACTTTACTGTACAAATAAAAGGCAATGAAAAAATAAAATCCACTGGGAAAAACCAAGAATCAAAACATGGCAAAATGATAATTATCTAAGAATTACAAAACATTAGAGAATGCTAACTTGAAAAGGTATGCAGGTTAATGGCTATACAAGTCATGGGATTCAGACTCGTCTCCGTTTTGCTTTGTATAGATTATATATTCTATGTTTTGAAGATACAGCCTTTAAGAAGGGGTAGTTATGTCAGAATATTCTGCATGAGGTCTCCATAGTTGCAGTTCTATATAATCGAGATCGTCTGGTCTTCCCCATTAAACAGAAGTCGTTGTTGCATTTTCACATAATATGTGATGTTGTCTTCGCTGTTCTTCATGATAACGTTTCTTGTCGTATCGGGAAACAGGATCATTAACACGCGAACATTGTCTTTTTATCATAGAATTTAAAAATAAATGTTAGTGGAAGTGGCCAGACGCACACGAAGACAACCATTATGTCATAGAACTGGACATTTACTAGTAGATAAGATCGGATTGATCAGACACACACGAAGACAACCATTATGCCATAGAACTGGACATTTACTAGCAGATACGATCGGATTGATCAGACACACACAAAGACAACCATTATGCCATAGAACTGGACATTTACTAGTAGATAAGATCGGATTGATCAGACACACACGAAGACAACCATTATGCCATAGAACTGGACATTTACTAGTAGATAAGATCGGATTGATCAGACACACACGAAGACAACCATTATGCCATAGAACTGGACATTTACTAGCAGATAAGATCGGATTGATCAGACACACAGGAAGACAATCATTATGCCATAGAACTGGACATTTACTAGCAGATAAGATCGGATTGATCAGACACACACGAAGACAACCATTATGCCATAGAACTGGACATTTACTAGTAGATAAGATCGGATTGATCAGACACACACGAAGACAACCATTATGCCATAGAACTGGACATTTACTAGCAGATACGATCGGATTGATCAGACGCACACGAAGACAACCATTATACCATAGAACTGGACATTTACTAGTAGATAAGATCGGATTGATCAGACACACACAAAGACAACCATTATGCCATAGAACTGGACATTTACTAGTAGATAAGATCGGATTGATCAGACACACACGAAGACAACCATTATGCCATAGAACTGGACATTTACTAGTAGATAAGATCGGATTGATCAGACACACACAAAGACAACCATTATGCCATAGAACTGGACATTTACTAGTAGATAAGATCGGATTGATCAGACACACACAAAGACAACCATTATGCCATAGAACTGGACATTTACTAGTAGATAAGATCGGATTGATCAGACACACAAAAGACAACCATTATGCCATAGAACTGGACATTTACTAGTAGATAAGATCGGATTGATCAGACACACACGAAGACAACCATTATACCATAGAACTGGACATTTACTAGTAGATAAGATCGGATTGATCAGACACACACAAAGACAACCATTATGCCATAGAACTGGACATTTACTAGTAGATAAGATCGGATTGATCAGACACACACGAAGACAACCATTATGCCATAGAACTGGACATTTACTAGTAGATAAGATCGGATTGATCAGACACACACAAAGACAACCATTATGCCATAGAACTGGACATTTACTAGTTGATAAGATCGGATTGATCAGACACACACAAAGACAACCATTATGCCATAGAACTGGACATTTACTAGTAGATAAGATCGGATTGATCAGACACACACAAAGACAACCATTATGCCATAGAACTGACATTTACTAGTAGATAAGATCGGATTGATCAGACACACACAAAGACAACCATTATGCCATAGAACTGGACATTTACTAGTAGATAAGATCGGATTGATCAGACACACACAAAGACAACCATTATGCCATAGAACTGACATTTACTAGTAGATAAGATCGGATTGATCAGACACACACAAAGACAACCATTATGCCATAGAACTGGACATTTACTAGTAGATAAGATCGGATTGATCAGACACACACAAAGACAACCATTATGCCATAGAACTGGACATTTACTAGTAGATAAGATCGGATTGATCAGACACACACAAAGACAACCATTATGCCATAGAACTGGACATTTACTAGTAGATACGATCGGATTGATCAGACACACACAAAGACAACCATTATGCCATAGAACTGGACAAAACTAGTAGATAAGATCGGATTGATCAGACACACACGAAGACAACCATTATGCCATAGAACTGGACATTTACTAGTAGATAAGATCGGATTGATCAGACACACACGAAGACAACCATTATACCATAGAACTGGACATTTACTAGTAGATAAGATCGGATTGATCAGACGCACACGAAGACAACCATTATACCATAGAACTGGACATTTACTAGTAGATAAGATCGGATTGATCAGACACACACGAAGACAACCATTATGCCATAGAACTGGACATTTACTAGTAGATAAGATCGGATTGATCAGACACACACGAAGACAACCATTATGCCATAGAACTGGACAAAACTAGTAGATAAGATCGGATTGATCAGACACACACGAAGACAACCATTATGCAATAGAACTGGACATTTACTAGTAGATAAGATCGGATTGATCAGACACACACAAAGACAACCATTATGCCATAGAACTGGACATTTACTAGTAGATAAGATCGGATTGATCAGACACACACGAAGACAACCATTATGCCATAGAACTGGACATTTACTAGTAGATAAGATCGGATTGATCAGACATACACGAAGACAACCATTATGCCATAGAACTGGACATTTACTAGTAGATAAGATCGGATTGATCAGACACACACAAAGACAACCATTATGCCATAGAACTGGACATTTACTAGTAGATAAGATCGGATTGATCAGACACACACAAAGACAACCATTATGCCATAGAACTGGACATTTACTAGTAGATAAGATCGGATTGATCAGACACACACAAAGACAACCATTATGCCATAGAACTGGACATTTACTAGTAGATAAGATCGGATTGATCAGACACACACGAAGACAACCATTATACCATAGAACTGGAAATTTACTAGTAGATAAGATCGGATTGATCAGACACACACGAAGACAACCATTATGCCATAGAACTGGACAAAACTAGTAGATAAGATGGGATTGATCAGACACACACGAAGACAACCATTATACCATAGAACTGGACATTTACTAGTAGATAAGATCGGATTGATCAGACACACACGAAGACAACCATTATACCATAGAACTGGACATTTACTAGTAGATAAGATCGGATTGATCAGACACACACGAAGACAACCATTATACCATGGAACTGGACATTTACTAGTAGATAAGATCGGATTGATCAGACACACACAAAGACAACCATTATACCATAGAACTGGACATTTACTAATAGATAAGATCGGATTGATCAGACATACACGAAGACAACCATTATACCATAGAACTGGACATTTACTAATAGATAAGATCGGATTGATCAGACACACACGAAGACAACCATTATACCATAGAACTGGACATTTACTAATAGATAAGATCGGATTGATCAGACACACACGAAGACAACCATTATGCCGTAGAACTGGACATTTACTAGCAGATACGATCGGATTGATCAGACACACACGAAGACAGGCATTTTATCATGGAATTGGAAATAATATATCAGTTCATTCAATGAGAGTTTTCACCGTGTGTCTATGATATAAAAATGATAGACTGAGAGCTGTATCAGTAGATAAAACATATGTTAATAAGAAATGCACTCTTATTACAATTACATTACTATGTATCAGCATTTTTTTTCTCTGACCGAATTGATTGACGTATGCACATGACTTACTTCATTGTTTTATAATATTGATTTTTAGATGCCGTAATATATTCATTGGTGATGGAAAGTTGATATACTGTTTTAACATCAAAGTAGTGGGCTGAATAGCCTACCATTAGATAAGAATACATTAAGATTGTATCGCAAGCGCAGCCGTAGGTGGAAAGAATCCAGATTCATTAGAAAGTAAAAATAACAGCATTCATTCAAATAGTTATTATTTATTGAGACATGCACGGATTGCCACTTAAATCAACATTTAAGTGACATTCAATATCACTCTATATACAGATAGCCGTTATAGGCAAGTTTTCAAATTCACTAGAAAATGTTTAAAAAATGAAGTAAATAAATTAGTCGTTAATTGTCACATAGATTTACATATACATTTACTGCCGTTTGTATGACATTCAATATTACTCTATTTACACGAAGGACAGTTGTACGTAAGCATGTATATTTATTAGAAATAAATAAACATGCAATCAATAACTTAATTACTCATTGAGACATATTTATTTGCCCTTTAAATCAACATTTAGTTGACATTAAATAATGTCTCTCTTGCAAAACCATTTACTTGCATAGCAGCGGTGACAAACTGTTTATATCGATATAAACCAACATTTACTATTGACCAATCCCCCAGATTTATTGGCTAGATTATCATCAGATATGAATTATTCACACCTTTTCAGTATAGACTTTAGACTTATATTCCGATATTTATCTGTCGGTCTACACATTTAGATCTAGACCTAAGGTCTAGATCTAATCTACACAAAATTAGATCTAGTTCTACATCTAAAATCTACATGAAGTAATCTACACAAAATTAGATCTAGGTCTACATCTAAAATCTACATGAAGTAATCTACACAAAATTAGATCTAGAATCTAGATCTAGATGTAGATCTAGACTGATCTAGATCGTTATTAAATTCGTCACTCTAGATTTCCAGTATTATCCTTACATTATGCACGGGTATAGATTTGTCGTAACCCTTAACTATGTTGCTCTCTCATCGACGGAGAGCTCCAAGCATAATTATAATCACGTGATATCCAAATCGAGGATGGATACGGACATGAAGCGTTTTTGGTTGATAAGAACATGCGAGTGTAGTAACCTTCTTTAGTTTAAAAAAAATGAAAATAAGTTGTAAGCGGAACAAACTGAAAATCAAATAGGTAATTTATTATCATTTAGAATTCTGTCATCGTTTTTAAAAGTTAAAAGGCATTTCTGGAGATCGTTCTTAACATTCAAATAAAGTTTGAGTTCTGCTTGGTCTTCTTCATAATAACTAACCAGCTCAATTCTTGAGTAGTTCTGTCAGGGCGCATATTTGAATTTAAACTCAAACTGTTCAATTTAAACTGATACGTTTAAATGTTGCAATTCCTTTTATCAAAACTTTCATATACTGGCTTACTTTTCGGCACAGTACACTTTCCTGAAGCGATCGAAAGAAGTTAAAAGGCAAAAAACTACGTGTTATTATTTCCATTGCGATTTATTGTCTATTGTACCTAGAACTACGTTTATTATTTCCATTGCGATTTATTGTCTATTGTACCTAGAACTACGTGTTATTATTTCCATTGCGATTTATTGTCTATTGTACCTAGAACTATGTGTTGTTATTTCCATTGCAATTTATTGTCTATTGTACCTAGATCTATGTTATTATTTCCATTGCGATTTATTGTCTATTGTACCTAGAACTATGTGTTGTTATTTACATTGTGATTTATTGTCTATTGTACCTAGAACTATGTGTTACTATTTCCATAGTGATTTATTGTCTATTGTACCTAGAACTATGTGTTACTATTTCCATAGTGATTTATTGTCTATTGTACCTAGAACTATGTGTTGTTATTTCTATAGCGATGTATTGTCTATTGTACCTAGAACTATGTGTTGTTATTTCCATAGCGATTTATTGTCTATTGTTCCTAGAACTATGTGTTGTTATTTCCATATCGATTTATTGTCTATTGTACCTAGAACTATGTGTTGTTATTTCCATTGTGATGTATTGTCTATTGTTCCTAGAACTATGTATTGTTATTTCCATAGCGATTTACTGTCTATTGTACCTAGAACTATGAGTTATTATTTCCATTGTGATTTATTGTCTATTGTACCTAAAACTATAGGTTGTTATTTACATAGTGATTTATTGTCTATTGTACTTAGAACTATGTCTTGTATGTCCATTTATTACCTATCTTATCTTATCTTACCTTAAATGTCTTATATCTCGTGACATTTACGTATGTTATATTATCTCACCTTATCACATCTCCTCTTATATTATATTATTATAACAGTTAATCGTATTTTACAGCATTATAATTTGTGCTAATGTTAAATAATATTATTTTGATTCACTTCAATTAATCAAATTTAGTTCGTTAGTCAAAAGACCATTTTTCTGCTAGCGTACTCTCTGGTCTTGCTTCCATGTCACATGAGTTAATCTTATGTCTTATTCATGAAGAGTTTATTTGCAAAGTGAGACATAAACTTTAGCATCTTTTTGAGATAACTTTTCTTGAAAATTATCATTATGACTCAGACGTATCTATAAAATCACATTTATTGCGATCTGGCAAGAGAAATATATTCTGTTGCAAGTAAATGCACCATAATAATGCCCCTGAATATCTGAAGTCATGATATTGGTGTTCATTGTCCAAGTCGGCAGCGTAGATCCTGTAATGTCTTATCACTCGATCGTAAAGTGACAACGCTTTTTCTTTCTTTTAATCGTGTCTTTACATTTTCTGGAACTCTCTCTCTCACCTCATACACTGAATTGCAATTCACTCTCTTGACAAATACAAGTTTTCGCTCTTCATTCCAGATACTCAGTTGAATGTGTGACTATTACATGTTCCATATCACACTGTCATTGTAAAGCGCCTTTCAGCATATTTTTGTTATGGATATAAGCGCTATGTAAATCATCTACTGTTTAAGCTTATTATTTCATATTATACTATACTATATTACATTCTATTCTATTCTATTACATTACCTTACATTACATTACATGACATGCCATTACATTACATTATGTTACATTATATTACATTACATTACATGACATTACATTACATTCTATTACATTACATTTTATTACATTATATTACATTACACTATATTGTATTACATTATATTATATTACATTATATTACATCATATTATATTATATTACATTAAATTACATTATATTACATTACATTACATCGCATTGCATTGCATCGCATCGCATTGCATCGCATCGCATCGCATCGCATCGCATTGCATCGCATCGCATCGCATGGCATGGCATCGCATCCCATCGCATCGCATGGCATGGCATCGCATCGCATGGCATCGCATCGCATGGCATCGCATCGCATGGCATTGCATCGCATGGCATCGCATCGCATTGCATGCATGGCATCGCATTCGCATCGCATCGCATTGCATGGCATGGCATCGCATCGCATGGCATCGCATCGCATCGCATCGCATCGCATTGGCATCGCATGGCATCGCATCGCATCGCATCGCATCGCATCGCATGGCATGGCATCGCATCGCATCGCATCGCATCGCATTGGCATCGCATCGCATCGCATCGCATCGCATCGCATCGCATTGCATCGCATGGCATCGCATCGCATCGCATGGCATCGCATCGCATCGCATTCGCATCGCATGGCATGGCATCGCATCGCATCGCATGGCATCGCATCGCATCGCATCGCATCGCATGGCATGGCATCGCATCGCATCGCATCGCATCGCATCGCATCGCATCGCATCGCATCGCATGGCATGGCATCGCATCGCATCGCATCATCGCATCGCATCCCATCGCATCATCGCATCGCATATCGCATCGCATTATATCGCATCGCATCGCATCGCATCATCGCATCGCATCGCATCGCATATCATGGCATCATCGCATCGCATCGCATCATCGCATCGTCGCATCGCATCGCATCGCATCGCATCGCATTCGCATCCCATCGCATCGCATCGCATCATGACATCATCGCATCGCATATCCATTGCATCGCATCGCATCGCATCGCATGACATGGCATCGCATCGCATCGCATTGCATCGCATCCCATCGCATCGCATCGCATCGCATGGCATGGCATCGCATTGCATCGCATCGCATTGCATCGCATCGCATCGCATCGCATGGCATGGCATCGCATTGCATCGCATCGCATTGCATCACATCGCATCGCATTGCATCGCATCGCATTGCATCGCATCGCATCGCATCGCATTGCATCGCATCGCATCGCATCGCATCGCATCGCATCATCGCATTGCATCGCATCGCATCGCATCGCATCCCATCGCATCCCATCGCATCGCATCCCATCGCATCGCATCGCATCGCATGGCATCGCATCCCATCGCATCGCATCGCATGGCATCGCATGCATCGCATCGCATCGCATCGCATCGCATCGCATCGCATCGCATCCCATGGCATCGCATGGCATCCCATCGCATCGCATCGCATCCCATCGCATCGCATGGCATGGCATGGCATCGCATCGCATCGCATCGCATCGCATTGCATGGCATCGCATCGCATTGCATCGCATCGCATCGCATCGCATCGCATCGCATGGCATGGCATCGCATCGCATCGCATGGCATGGCATCGCATCATCGCATCCCATCGCATCCCATCGCATTGCATTGCATCGCATCGCATCGCATGGCATGGCATCGCATCGCATGGCATCGCATGGCATGGCATCGCATCGCATCGTATCGCATGGCATGGCATCGCATCGCATGGCATCGCATCGTATCGCATGGCATCGCATCGCATGGCATCGCATGGCATGGCATCGCATCGCATGGCATCGCATATCGCATCGCATCGCATTGCATCGAATGGCATGGCATCGCATCGCATTCGCATGGCATCGCATATTGTATCATATCATATCATGGCATCGCACCATATCATGGCATATCGCATATCATATCATATCATCATGGCATCGCATCGCATCGCATGGCATGGCATCGCATCGCATCATATCATATCATCGCATGGCATCGCATCGCATGGCATGGCATATCACATCATATCATATCATCTCGCATCCATTACATTGTATGGCATGGCATCGCATTGCATTGCATCGCATCGCATCGCATCGCATTGCATCGCATCCCGCATCGCATTGCATCGCATTGCATCGCATCACATCGCATCGCATCGCATTGCATCGCATCGCATCGCATCGCATCGCATCGCATTGCATCGCATCGCATCGCATTGTATCGCATCGCATTGCATTGCATCGCATCACATTGTATCGCATCGCATCATTGCATCGCATCGCATTGTATCGCATCACATTATATCGCATTGCATTGTATCGCATCGACATTGTATCGCATCGCATCGCATTGCATCGCATCGCATTGCATCGCATCGACATTGTATCGCATCGTATCGCATTGAATCACATCGCATCGCATCACATCATTGTATCGCATCGCATCGCATTGTATCGCATCGCATTGATCATCGTACATTGTCATATCATATCATATCATATCATATCGCATTGCATCGCATCACATCGCATCGCATCATATCATATCGCATCATATTGTATCGCATCGCATCGCATCATATCATATCATCTCATATCGCATCGCATAATATCATATCGCATCGCATCACATCACATCGCATTGCATCGCATCGCATCATGCATTGCATCGCATTGCATCGCATCGCATTGCATTGTATCGCATCGCATCGCATTGCATCATCGCATCACATTGCGTCGCATCGCATTGCATTGCATCGCATTGCATTGTATCGCATCGTATTGCATCGCATCACATTGTATCGCATCGTATTGCATTGCATCGCATCGCATTGTATCGCATCACATCGCATTGCATTGCATCGCATTGACATTGTATGGCATCGTGCACATCGCATCGTTGCATCGCATCGTATCGTATCGCATTGCATCGCATCGACATCGCATGCATTGTATCGCATCGTATTGCATTGCATCGCATGACATTGTATCGCATCGTATTGCATTGCATCGCATCGCATTGCATCGCATCACATTGTATCGCATTGCATCGCATTGTATCGCATCGCATCGCATTGTATCGCATCGCATCGCATTGTATCGCATTGCATCGCATCGCATCGCATTGCATCGCATCGCATCGCATTGCATCGCATCGCATCGCATTGTATTGCATTGCATCGCATCGTATTGCATTGCATCGCATCGTATTGCATTGCATCGCATCGCATCGTATTGCATTGCCGCATTGCATCGCATGTATTGCATTGCATCGCATCGTATTGCATCGCATCGCATTGCATCGCATCATTGTATTGCATCGCATCGCATTGTATCGCATGCATTGTATTGCATCGCATCGTATTGCATCGCATCGCATCGTATTGCATTGTATTGCATCGCATCACATTGTATCGCATCGCATCGCATTGTATCGCATCGTATTGCATTGCATCGCATCGCATTGCATTGCATTGCATCGCATCGCATCGTATTGCATTGCATTGCATCGCATCGTATTGCATTGCATCGCATCGTATTGCATTGCATCGCATCGTATTGCATTGCATCGCATCGTATTGCATTGCATCGCATCGTATTGCATTGCATCGCATCGTATTGCATTGCATCGCATCGTATTGCATTGCATTGCATCGCATCGCATCGTATTGCATTGCATTGCATCGTATTGCATTGCATTGCATCGCATCGTATTGTATTGCATCGCATCGCATCGCATCGCATCGCATCGTATTGCATTGCATCGCATCGTGCATTGCATCGCATCACATTGCATCATCGCATCGTATTGCATTGCATCGCATCGTATTGCATTGCATTGCATCGCATTGCATTGCATCGCATCGCATTGCATCGTCTTATTGCATTGCATCGCATCATATTGCATTGCATCGCATCGTATTGCATTGCATAGCATCGCATCGTATTGCATTGCATCGTATCGTATTGCATTGCATCGCATCGTATTGCATCGCATCGTATTGCATTGCATCGCATTGCATTGCATCGCATCGTATTGCATTGCATCGCATCGCATCGTATTGCATCGCATCACATTGTATCGCATCGTATTGCATCGCATCACATTGCATCCAATCGCCGTATTGCATTGCATCGCATTGCATCGTATTGCATTGCATCGCATCGCATTGCATTGCATCGCATCGTATTGCATTGCATCGCATCGTATTGCATTGCATCGCATCGCATCACATTGTATCGCATCACATTGCATCCCATTCCATTGCATCGCATCACATTGTATCGTATCACATCGCATCGCATTGTATCGCATCGCATCGCATCGCATCACATCGCATCGCATCACATTGCATCCATTCGCATCACATCGCATCACATCACATCACATCACATCACGCATCGCATCGCATCGCATCGCATCGCATCACATCACATCACATCGCATCGCATCGCATCACATCACATCACATCACATCACATCGCATCATCATCACTTCGCATCGCATCACATCACATCACATCACATCATCACATCACATCACATCGCATCATATCACATCACATCACATCACATCACATCACATCACATCACACATCACATCACATCACATCACATCACATCACATCACATCACATCACATATCACATCACATCATCATCACATCGCATCACATCACATCACATCACATCAAATCACATCGCATCACATCGCATCACATATCACATCACATCAGATCACATCATCATCACATCACATCATCATCACATCACATCACATCGCATCACATCACATATCACATCACATCGTATCACATCACATCACATCACATCCATCACATCGCATCACATCACATCACATCACATCACATCACATCACATCACATCACATCACATCACATCACATCACATCACATCGCATCACATATCACATCACATCACATCACATCACATCACATATCACATCATCACATATCACATCACATATCACATCACATCACATCACATCGCATCACATCACATCACATCACATCAAATCATATCACATTATATCATATCATGTTATAATATATTTTATTTTATTGCGTTATAACACATTATATCAAATGTTATTGTTTCACGTAGTGTTAACAACCATTCAAAGGTGAGGGTCATTGAACATAATTGTTTCTATTATCACTCCCATCTAAAATTAGTGGAAAATTTATAAAACTCCATTTCACGAGGCAGTTTCCACTCAGTGCTGACAATCAAATGCATAAGTCTAATGGATCGTAAGTGAAGAAATATATATATTTGTGCATGTCATTAATATTTATAGTGCGTGGGATGTCTGTCCAAATTCTGTCATGTCATCAAAATAAAAATTGCACGCCGATATTATGACGAAAATTGAATTCGTTTCTCTTGACTTAAGACACATTTTTTTCATATTGTTGGATATTTTTTCACCTTTGCTTTGAATGCAGAGTTGGACAATGGTCTGAGATTATTTAATTGCTTTGCTAGACCAAACCTTCTTTTAAAAAAAATTAAAGTTGGGTGTTTTCTTTTGGGTTTTTATTTTTAATATTTTAATTTGGTTTGTTTGTTTGTTATTATGGGGTTTTTTGTAGTGTTTTTTTTTAGGAGGGTGATCGAAAGGGAGGAGTGTGGCTGGTTTTGAACAAGCCTTCATAAATTTAAGTCTAATGACTAAATCTTGTTTTTTGCTTTCATCTGGTGATTCAGAGAAGAGGTCTTCATTTTCAATGTTGCTCTTTACAACAAAACGCTGTGCGAATTTTTTGTGAGTGTTTTTTTTTTTTAATTTTTGTTGTTGTTGTCTTTTTGTTGTTGTTATCTTAATTAACTACAGCCTTGGACAAAAGATCGTTTTGAGTTTTCCGTTTTGTATAATGGTATAATAATTGTATCTATGACGGCTTGGAAAAATAATATCTTTCATTTAATATTTGCTGTAGGGAACAAAACTCATGTTTGTGATATTTCTAGTCATTAATAAAAGTCTTATATCTATTATCTGCAATTCTCAACAAAACTCCTGCTTACTGAATTTGGATGAAAAAAAAACATTTATCCTCTGCTTAAACAAAAGCCCTTGATATTTTTAGGTTGTCGTGTTTTCTTTCTTGTGTTTTTTTTTTTTTCAATTTGGACAAAAAAAACAGGTGGCATGATTGGATCTACGTTTGTGTTTAGTTAGTAATCCGAACGGTGGCTGTGACAGCCACAAGATGTTCACCCAACGACATTATCGTCAAATCCTAAATCGGTGTTTTGTGAAGTTTTCCTCAAATGTGTATACCGTTTCAGACAGACAAACAGAAGAACGGAAATTACATCTCATCAAACACTAATCCCATTATGGAAGTGTATGCGTGTGGTGGTGGTGACGGTGGATGAAGGGGGAGGGGGTGGGGCGTGTTGAACTTGTAGTGACCGGAAGTGGGCTACGATCTCCATCCGGGTTATAATCTATAATTCATTAATATAATGGTTGTGGGCTCCTTTGAATTTCTGACGAGTCGCATTTCAATCGATCACCCATGACAGCCGACGCCGTCAAACGGAGACCGTACAGTACAGGTAGTCATCGCACTACAGGTAGGGCGGAGAAAGACGCAACTGTAAAGCGGTCCACAGTCAATCGTATAATAACGTCAAACCTTGAAAAGCGCTGCGACTGCGGCACAATCAACAGTGTTGTCAGGTTGTAATCACCTAGGGTCAACTAGGTCGTTTAGTTTGTCCAGTTCCATTTACGCTGTTGTGATCTTTGGAAATGTCCTTCAACTCTGCTTTCTTCTCTTGACCCAATGGCTGGCTCAGGTAACTTTTTCACAACTTTGTACTATTAGCAAAGGTAATTCATGTTTGCTTTCGTCACTCGGCTGAGGGGTGAGTGAGTACCCAGCTACAGGTAGAGAAAGATCTTGTCAGTGTGTTAGTACCACGTGCCTAACAAGTTGCTGTACTGTATGTTCCCCGGGGAGTTAAGGGGACATTGCATAAAATGGCCTGCTGGAGGATATATAATGTATTTTCAATGAGCCTACACTTATGCAGGGATACGAACTATAAATCCATCTTCGTCTTTATCTTTTAGGCAGACAAAGATCTCGTCAGACTGTAACAGGCAATGTACTGAATGCTCTACAGGGAGTTGAGAAGCACTTTGATTGGAATGGCCTGCCAGGCTGTAAACGATGTCAAGTCGATGGGCGTGCATTTGAAGTCGACTGTCAATTCATTTCTATCTTATTTTTTATCGCCATTTTAAACACATTGAAAACGGAGTGGATGGACCTAAAGATATCTAGTTTAATAGCATTACAAATTTTTGGTTTAGTTAGATATGGTGGTATGGCATCGGTGGCCAAGGGCTTAGGCTGCCAACGTTGTGTTCCTTGGGAAAGACGCCTAACATGCATTTTCCCTCTGGACACAAGTGCAAAATGGGTACAAGCACTAGCTTGGGGGTAAAAACCTGCGTCAGACTGTGTCCTGTCCAGGAGGTGATTAATAGCACCTGTTCCGCTTCACGCTATAGAAACCGGGATAAGCCCCAGCTCTATGGGTCGTAATGGCCTTGAAGGAATTTGGAACTTGACTTCACACATAAGGTGGTGGTAGTATTGGTTGTGGTGGTGGTGGTGCTTGTGGTGGTGGTGGTGCTTGTGATAGGGATCGGGCGGTACCATTTCGTGCAAAATATCGCATTAAAGTAACCCCGTTCCGTACGAATCGTAGAAATGTCACACTCCCTGCCAGATCGAAAGGGAATGATGGCATTCCACACTCTTGTCTCCCCACTGTTTTAATTCAAAATTATGGCTGCTGTATTCCAACTTGAGAGTGACATGGACACAAACTTTTGATTACGACAACAGAATCGCTGAGGATCCCGTAAATTCGTTATAATCGCCATAAGCTCTCCCTGTGTGGGCTGTCGAATTTCATATCTCGGTATTGTTTCTAGTTCGGCCTCTTACTGTTCATACAACGCATCGTTGACGTCATCGCCGATGTCATTTGTTGTGCTGTAACACTGAATGATGATAGTAGTGTTGATACATTTCCTTCCCATTTTGATGCTGATTAAGTTTACTGCTTACAAGTTTCCATTCAAAAGATGATATCTACCCGCTCATAATGCTAGTAATCTTTTCGCCCTGAGTATATCACTGTTTCTCCAGTGCTAATGTTACGCTGTCCAAATTCTATCCCTCTGCTTTCACTAATGCCAAGAATGTCTATTTCGTAGCGTCTCATCTCTGATGTAATTTGTGCTAGTTTCTCTGTGGCTGGCATCACCGTTTTGTATTTCAAAAACCCATCTTGGATGAATATTCGGCGTTCAGAACGTCTGTCTGCCTGTCAGTGGCGTCTTGACAGCTAGATTTCAACACTGTCACTCATATGAGCATCTAGCGATAACACTGGAAACCCGTCATGTCTAGTAGAAGCCGTTTTAATTTTGTTTCATTGCTATTTCCGTAACAAACGGGGTTTTTTCCCGGAAAGGGCGTGTACTCTATGTCCAACGTCCAACCATGGAGGGCCAGGATTGATTTTAGAAATTCTCTTCAAGACAGTCGCTTCTCCGATCGAATGAGTCGTGTCTACCATTACTACCAATGGTTTGAAATAAGAGTTTTCTTTCTCCTGGAGGGACAGCTTTGCAAGGCCCATGAGCTCCATCTCTCCAGGTGGACGGGCTTGGTTTGTATTTTTGAGAGTTTTATTTCTTTGCCGCATTGGATTCGCAAGACTGCCCAGTAACTAGCCCTTAACACCATCTGGACAAAGCAACGGCTCCACCAGTACACTTTAGCCTCCTGCAGTGAGTTTTGATTTGATTTGATTTGATTTGATTAATTTACTCACACCCACAACTAAGGTGATCTCGGGATGTTTGGTAGGGTTTTTAATTTTTCCCGGACTGCCGTATAAAACAGCCAAGGGATCTTTAACGTGCACATAGTGTTGTGATCTACACACGGGACCTCCTTTTTTATCGTCCGTCTCCGATGGGACTAAGTATGATCCACCTACCTGGACCAGGGGTGGGGGTGTAGATTTTGATTGAAAACAAATCGAGAAACTGTTTCGACCGTTGGCGGGGTTCGAAACTGCTATCTTTTTTATTGGAGATGCGAACACCTTACCTCTGGACTACCGACCCCCCCTCCCCCCTCCCTGCTGTTGGCAGCCGCCGTCGGTTTAGGATTGTTTATTCGCGTTGACACTTTTCGCAGCCGGCCTTCGTGCTTCTATTACCTGAAAGTCATTCCGCTGGGTTGAGATCCGTCACTGTGCCTCGGGTGTTGTTAAAACTCCAGCTTTTTTAACTAAGGGAAAGCTCAAGTTTCAGAGAATGCAATAAAAGAAAATCAAATATACATACGACCACAGAACTTATATGCTAAGCAATGTATCTGTTCACTCCATCTGTATGTGAAGGAGTACCGATCAACTAGAATACTTGCATCGTGAATCATTGACTCTCCCTACTTAAATCAAATATTGGTCGTAACAAAAAGGTTATGTACTGGTAAAATGCAGCAAAGCAATGTTACATCAGGCCTCATGTCACCAACAAATAATTGAACAGTATTAGATTGAAACATTGCACGATTGTTTTTTAAATCTCTCAACGGTTATTTAAATTCGATATCCTAATTAATCATTGCTTTAGATAAATTTGAATAAGCAGTGCATATTGGTGCAACGAAAGGAGAACAGGGTGGAGCTCGTTTGCCAAAGCTAGGTAGGAATCATAATTAATCATGACACTGACGTCAAGGCAGGTGAGCTGATAGGGCGTCAACGTAATGAAGGTGATAGGATACCAACGTAATGAAGGTGATAGAGCACCAACGTAATGAAGCTGATAGGGGACTAATGTAGTGAAGCTGATAGGGGACCAATGTAGTGAAGCTGATAGGGGACCAATGTAGTGAAGCTGATAGGGGACCAATGTACTGAAGTTTATATAGCATCAACGTACTGAAGCTGATAGGGCACCAACTTACTGAAGTTGATAGGGCATCAACGTAATGAAGCTGATAGGGCATCAACGTAATGAAGCTGATAGGGCATCAACGTAATGAAGCTGATAGGGCATCAACGTAATAAAGCTGATAGGGCATCAACGTAATGAAGCTGATAGGGCATCAACGTAATGAAGCTGATAGGGCATCAACGTAATGAAGCTGATAGGGCATCAACTTAATGAAGTTGATAGGCATCAACGTAATGAAGCTGATAGGCATCAACGTAATGAAGCTGATAGGGCATCAACTTACTGAAGTTGAAGGCATCAACGTAATGAAGTTGATAGGGCATCAACTTACTGATAGGGCATCAACGTAATGAAGCTGATAGGAAGCATCAACGTAATCAACGTAATGAAGCTAGGCATCAACGATGAGGGCATCAACGTAATGAAGTTGATAGGGCATCAACGTAATGAAGCTGATAGGGCATCAACGTAATGAAGCTGATAGGGCATCAACGTAATGAAGCTGATAGGGCATCAACGTAATGAAGCTGATAGGGCATCAACGTAATGAAGCTGATAGGCATCAACGTAATGAAGCTGATAGGGCATCAACGTAATGAAGCTGATAGGGCATCAACGTAATGAAGCTGATAGGGCATCAACGTAATGAAGCTGATAGGGCATCAACGTAATGAAGCTGATAGGGCATCAACGTAATGAAGCTGATAGGGCATCAACGTAATGAAGCTGATAGGGCATCAACGTAATGAAGCTGATAGGCATCAACTTAATGAAGCTGATAGGGCATCAACGTAATGAAGCTGATAGGGCATCAACGTAATGAAGCTGATAGGGCATCAACGTAATGAAGCTGATAGGGCATCAACGTAATGAAGCTGATAGGCACCAACGTAATGAAGCTGATAGGGCATCAACGTACTGATCAGCTGATAGGGCATCAACGTAATGAAGCTGATAGGGCATCAACGTAATGAAGCTGATAGGGCACCAACGTAATGAAGCTGATAGGCATCAACGTAATGAAGCTGATAGGGCATCAACGTAATGAAGCTGATAGGGCATCAACGTAATGAAGCTGAAGCATCAACGAATGAAGGATAGCATCAACGTAATGAAGCTGATAGGGCATCAACTTACTGAAGTTGATAGGGCATCAACGTAATGAAGCTGATAGGGCATCAACGTACTGAAGCTGATAGGGCATCAACTTACTGAAGCTGATAGGGTATCAACTTACTGAAGCTGATAGGGCATCATCAACTTACTGAAGCTGATAGGCATCAACTTACTGAAGCTGATAGGCATCAACTTACTGAAGCTGATAGGGCATCAACTTACTGAAGCTGATAGGCATCAACTTACTGAAGCTGATAGGGCATCAACTTACTGAAGTTGATAGGGCACCAACGTAATGAAACTGATAGGCACCAACGTAATGAAGCTGATAGGGCATCAACTTACTGCAGCTGATAGGGCATCAACGTACTGAAGCTGATAGGCATCAACGTAATGAAGCTGATAGGGCATCAACGTAATGAAGCTGATAGGGCATCAACGTAATGAAGCTGATAGGGCACCAACGTAATGAAGCTGATAGGGCATCAACGTAATGAAGCTGATATACCATCAACGTAATGAAGCTGATATAGCATCAACGTAATGAAGCTGATAGGGCATCAACGTAATGAAGCTGGCGAGAAAACGAGGAGTAAACGTCATGAAAATAGTTGCCCGACAAACTGTTAGAGTAAACACTATAACAAGAATAGTGACTTGATCAAAATATAGAAAGAGCGGGTTAAGGATGGGGAAAAAGAGGTGGGTGTGCTTTTTTGGCGCAGGGAGAGTATGCTCGTTCTATCCGGCTGTGTAGCCACCCACTCTAGAGATGTAGAGTATACTTGACATGTGTAGCTATAACGACAAAGAGTGAGGCAAGGGGCATGTCGAACATGAAGGAAACGACATTGAATAATAGTAAAGCCCCATACGAGCAAAGACGAAACATACACAAACAATAGACAGAAATAAATCGTGGCCACCATGGGGACCGAACCCACGACTTGCGTCGGCACCCATCGCCATGAAAAGAAAGCGTGCTACCAAACGTGCTAACTAAGGAGCCAAGTTCGCTCGTACGGGAACATACGTCAACACACACACACACACACACACACACATACACACACATACACGCCCACATACACGCCCACACGCGCACGCACGTCATAAGACACACGCGCACATACACTCACACTCACCTGCACCCACCCGCGCGCGTGTACACATATTATTATTCTCACACTTATTCCTGTATAGAGTAGTCATGTTGTTGGCTCGTACGCACGTAGCTGTGTACCTGTCTGTTTTCACACCACTGAATGTTTGGCTATTCAAATAACCAGGTGAGGGTCAACGAGTTTGACGAAGAGTCAATGATGCGGCAACGGAAAATGAAATAAATATTATGGCATCAATGACCTTAGCAGTTAATTTGCATAGTTGTGCCCATAAATTGAATTAATAGCCTTGAGTGGAAGGGCACCAAACGTTAAATTAGAAATGAAAGAACAAATTGATGCGAGGAAAGGGATATGTATCATTATGATATAGGATTATTTACTAGGAAAGGGATTTGTATCATTATGATATATGGTTCTTTACTAGGAAAGGGATCTGTATCATTATGATATATGATTATTTACTAGAAAGGGATCTGTATCATTATGATATATGATTATTTACTAGGAAAGGGATCTGTATCATTAGGATATATGGTTCTTTATTAGGAAAGGGATCTGTATCATTATGATATATGGTTCTTTACTAGGAAAGGGATCTGTATCATTATGATATATGATTCTTTACTAGGAAAGGATCTGTATCATTATGCTATATGGTTCTTTACTAGGAAAGGGATCTGAATCATTATGATATATGATGCTTTACCAGGAAAGGGATCTGTATCATTAGGATATATGATTCTTTACTTCAGTAGCACGGTGAACTCGGTAGTTCAGAGGTAAGTAGTCGGCCTCTCTATCACAAGGTAACGGGTTCGAGCCTGGCCAACGGTTGAAACTTTCTCGATTTTTTCATCGATTAAAACCTACTCCCCCCACCCCGCCCCTGCTCCAGGTAGGTAGATCAACACCTTGTCTCATCGAAGACGAACGATAACAAGGAGGTCCCATGATGTGCAGTTTACAACACTGTGCAAGTTAAGATCCTTGGTAGGTTAAAAATCCTACCAAAATAAAACCCCAGAGATCACCTTAGTTGTGTATGTGGTTAATAAAATTTAAAAAATATTTAAGTGGCGTCGGTGCCATATTGATTAGTTTGCCAAACTTGAGATCAAGAAGTTCGGGTTTAAATCTCAGCAATGCTGGGTCCAATGTTGTCTTCCATGGGAAAGACAGTTCGCCTTGGTACGACAAACAACTTGGGAGAAATGTCTTCAACAGTCTAGTGTGCTACACCTGAGATGGTTACGACCCGTTCCGTTTCACGTTATGTAGAGAAATGTCTTCAACAGTCTAGTGTGCTACACATGAGATGGTTATGATCCTTTCTGTATCACGTTATGTAGAGGAATGTCTTCAACAGTCTAGTGTGCTACACCTGAGATGGTTACGACCTCGTTCCGTTTCACGTTATGTAGAGGAATGTCTTCAACAGTCTAGTGTGCTACACATGAGATGGTTATCACCCTTTCTGTATCACGTTATGTAGAGGAATGTCTTCAACAGTCTAGTGTGCTACACATGAGATGGTTATGACCCTTTCCGTTTCACGTTATGTAGAGGAATGTCTTCAACAGTCTAGTGTGCTACACATGAGATGGTTATGACCCTTTCTGTATCACGTAATGTAGAGGAATGTCTTCAACAGTCTAGTGTGCTACACATGAGATGGTTATGATCCTTTCTGTATCACGTTATGTAGAGGAATGTCTTCAACAGTCTAGTGTGCTACACATGAGATGGTTATGATCCTTTCTGTATCACGTTATGTAGAGGAATGTCTTCAACAGTCTAGTGTGCTACACATGAGATGGTTATGACCCTTTCTGTATCACGTAATGTAGAGGAATGTCTTCAACAGTCTAGTGTGCTACACATGAGATGGTTATGATCCTTTCTGTATCACGTTATGTAGAGGAATGTCTTCAACAGTCTAGTGTGCTACACATGAGATGGTTATGATCCTTTCTGTATCACGTAATATAGAGGAATGTCTTCAACAGTCTAGTGTGCTACACATGAGATGGTTATGACCCTTCCTGTATCACGTAATGTAGAGGAATGTCTTCAACAGTCTAGTGTGCTACACATGAGATGGTTATGATCCTTTCTGTATCACGTTATGTAGAGGAATGTCTTCAACAGTCTAGTGTGCTACACATGAGATGGTTATGATCCTTTCTGTATCACGTAATGTAGAGGAATGTCTTCAACAGTCTAGTGTGCTACACATGAGATGGTTATGACCCTTTCTGTATCACGTAATGTAGAGGAATGTCTTCAACAGTCTAGCGTGCTACACATGAGATGGTTATGATCCTTTCTGAATCACGTTATGTAGAGGAATGTCTTCAACAGTTTAACATGAGATGGTTATGATCCTTTCAGCATCACTAATGATTTAGTCTAGTGTGCTTTACATGAGATGGTTATCATTCATTTCTGAACATAATGTCTTAAATCACCTTCCTTCTAGTTGCTAACATGAGATGGTTATGGCCCTTTAATCAGCATCCTTTAATTTAACATAGTGTCTTTATTCAGCATCCTTGATTTAGTATAGTGTCTTTACTCAGCATCATTTATTGAACATAGTGTCTTAAATCACCTTCCTTTATTTAACATAGTGTCTTTACTCAGCATCCTTTATTTAACATAGTGTATTTACTCAGCATCATTGATTGAACATAGTGTCTTTACTCAGCCTCCTTTATTTAACATATTGTCTTTACTCAGCATCCTTTATTTAACATAGTGTCTTTACTCAGCATCCTTTATTTAACTTAGTGTCTTTACTCAGCATCCTTTATTTAACATAGTGTCTTTACTCAGCATCCTTTATTTAACATAGTGTCTTTACTCAGTTTCCTTTATTTAACATAGTGTCTTTACTCAGCATCCTTTATTTAACATATTGTCTTTACTCAGCATCCTTTATTTAACATAGTGTCTTTACTCAGCATCCTTTATTTAACAGAGTGTCTTTACTCAGCCTCCTTTATTTAACATAGTGTCTTTACTCAGCATCCTTTATTTAACATAGTGTCTTTACTCAGCATCCTTTATTTAACATAGTGTCTTTACTCAGCATCCTTTATTTAACATAGTGTATTTACTCAGCATCATTGATTGAACAGAGTGTCTTTAATCAGCCTCCTTTATTTAACATAGTATCTTTACTCAGCATCCTTTATTTAACATAGTGTCTTTACTCAGCATCCTTTATTTAACATAGTGTCTTTACTCAGCATCCTTTATTTAACATAGTGTCTTTACTCAGCATCCTTAATTTAACATATTGTCTTTACTCAGCATCCTTTATTTAACATAGTGTCTTTATTCAGCATCCTTTATTTAACATATTGTCTTTATTCAGCATCCTTTATTTAACATAGTGTCTTTAATCAGCATCCTTTATTTAACATAGTGTCTTTACTCAGCCTCCTTTATTTAACATATTGTCTTTATTCAGCATCCTTTATTTAACATAGTGTCTTTATTCAGCATCCTTTATTTAACATAGTGTCTTTATTCAGCATCCTTTATTTAACATAGTGTCTTTAATCAGCATCCTTTGATTGAACATATTGTCTTTACTCAGCATCCTTTATTTAACATAGTGTCTTTACTCAGCATCCTTAATTTAACATAGTGTCTTTACTCAGCATCCTTTATTTAACACAGTGTGTTTACTCAGCATCCTTGATTTAACATAGTGTTATTACTCAGCCTCCTTTATTTAACATAGTGTCTTTACTCAGCCTCCTTTATTTAACATAGTGTCTTTACTCAGCCTCCTTTATTTAACATAGTGTCTTTAATCAGCATCATTTATTTAACATAGTGTCTTTAATCAGCATCATTTATTTAACATAGTGTCTTTAATCAGCATCCATTATTTAACATAGTGTCTTTAATCAACATCATTTATTTAACATAGTGTCTTTAATCAGCCTCCTTTATTTAACATAGTGTCTTTAATCAGCATCATTTATTTAACATAGTGTCTTTAATCAACATCATTTATTTAACATAGTGTCTTTAATCAGCATCATTTATTTAACATAGTGTCTTTAATCAGCATCCTTTATTTAACAAGTGTCTTTACTCAGCTTCCTTTATTTAACACAGTGTCTTTACCAGCTTCCTTGTTTTATCTTAATTGTCTTTACTCAGCTTCCTTGTTTTATCTTAATTGTCTTTACTTAGCTTCCTTGTTTTATCTTAATTGTCTTTACTTAGCTTCCTTGTTTTATTACACGTGTCTTTACTCAGCTTCCTTGTTTTATCTTAATTGTCTTTACTCAGCTTCCTTGTTTTATCTTAATTGTCTTTACTCAGCTTCCTTGTTTTATCTAATTGTCTTTACTCAGCTTCCTTGTTTTATTTAATTGTCTTTACTTAGCTTCCTTGTTTTATCTAATTGTCTTTACTTAGCTTCCTTGTTTTATCTTAATTGTCTTTACTTAGCTTCCTTGTTTTATCTTAATTGTCATTACTTAGCTTCCTTGTTTTATTTTAATTGTCTTTACTTAGCTTCATTGTTTTATCTTAATTTTCTTTACTTAGCTTCCTTGTTTTATCTTAATTGTCTTTACTTAGCTTCCTTGTTTTATCTTAATTGTCATTACTTGGCTTCCTTGTTTTATCTTAATTGTCTTTACTCTTGTTTTATCTTAATTGTCTTTACTTAGCTTCCTTGTTTTATCTTAATTGTCTTTACTTAGCTTCCTTGTTTTATCTTAATTGTCTTTACTTAGCTTCCTTGTTTTATCTTAATTGTCTTTACTTAGCTTCCTTGTTTTACCTTAATTGTCTTTACTCAGCTTCCTTGTTTTATCTTAATTGTCTTTACTCAGCTTCCTTGTTTTATCTTAATTGTCTTTACTTAGCTTCCTTGTTTTATCTTAATTGTCTTTACTTTACAGCTTCCTTGTTTTATCTTAATTGTCTTTACTAGCTTCCTTGTTTTATCACATTAATTGTTTTTACATGTAGCTTCCTTGTTTTATCACATTGTCTTTACTTAGCTTCCTTGTTTTATCACATGTGTCTTTATTGTCTTTACTCAGCTTCCTTGTTTTATCTTAATTGTCTTTACTTAGTTTCCTTGTTTTATCTTAATTGTCTTTACTTAGCTTCCTTGTTTTATCTTAATTGTCTTTACTTAGCTTCCTTGTTTTATCACATGTGTCTTTACTTAGCTTCCTTGTTTTATCACATGTGTCTTTACTTAGCTTCCTTGTTTTATCACATGTGTCTTTACTTAGCTTCCTTGTTTTATCTTACAGTGTTTTACTTAGCTTCCTTGTTTTATCACATGTGTCTTTACTTAGCTTCCTTGTTTTATCACATGTGTCTTTACTTAGCTTCCTTGTTTTATCTTAATTGTCTTTACTTAGCTTCCTTGTTTTATCACATGTGTCTTTATTAGCTTCCTTTATTTGTATCAGCTTCCTTGTTTTATCTTAATTGTCTTTACTTAGCTTCCTTGTTTTATCAATGTGTCTTTACTTAGCTTCCTTGTTTTATCACATGTGTCTTTACTTAGCTTCCTTGTTTTATCACATGTGTCTTTACTTAGCTTCCTTGTTTTATCTTAATTGTCTTTACTTAGCTTCCTTGTTTTATCACATGTGTCTTTACTTAGCTTCCTTGTTTTATCACATGTGTCTTTACTTAGCTTCCTTGTTTTATCACATGTTAATTGCTTCCTTGTTTTATCACATGTGTCTTTAGCTTCCTTGTTTTATCACATGTGTCTTTACTTAGCTTCCTTGTTTTATCACATGTGTCTTTACTTAGCTTCCTTGTTTTATCTTAATTGTCTTTACTTAGCTTCCTTGTTTTATCTTAATTGTCATTACCTTGTTTTATCAATGTGTCTTTACTTAGCTTCCTTGTTTTATCACATGTGTCTTTACTTAGCTTCCTTGTTTTATCACATGTGTCTTTACTTAGCTTCCTTGTTTTATCTTAATTGTCATTACTTAGCTTCCTTGTTTTATCACATGTGTCTTTACTTAGCTTCCTTGTTTTATCACATGTGTCTTTACTTAGCTTCCTTGTTTTATCACATGTGTCTTTACTTAGCTTCCTTGTTTTATCACATGTGTCTTTACTTAGCTTCCTTGTTTTATCACATGTGTCTTTACTTAGCTTCCTTGTTTTATCAATGTGTCTTTACTTAGCTTCCTTGTTTTATCAATGTGTTTTACTTAGCTTCCTTGTTTTATCTTGTTTTATCTTAATGTGTCTTTACTTAGCTTCCTTGTTTTATCACATGTGTCTTTACTTAGCTTCCTTGTTTTATCAATTGTCTTTACTTAGCTTCCTTGTTTTATCACATGTGTCTTTACTTAGCTTCCTTGTTTTATCTTAATTGTCTTTACTTAGCTTCCTTGTTTTATCACATGTGTCTTTACTTAGCTTCCTTGTTTTATCAATTGTCTTTACTTAGCTTCCTTGTTTTATCTTAATTTCTTTACTTAGTTGTTTTATCTTGTCTTTACTTAGCTTCCTTGTTTTATCTTAATTGTCTTTACTCAGCTTCCTTGTTTTATCACATGTGTCTTTACTTAGCTTCCTTGTTTTATCACATGTGTCTTTACTTAGCTTCCTTGTTTTATCACATGTGTCTTTACTCAGCTTCCTTGTTTTATCACATGTGTCTTTACTTAGCTTCCTTGTTTTATCACATGTGTCTTTACTTAGCTTCCTTGTTTTATCACATGTGTCTTTACTTAGCTTCCTTGTTTTATCTTAATTGTCTTTACTTAGCTTCCTTGTTTTATCACATTACTGTCTTTACTTAGCTTCCTTGTTTTATCACATTGTCTTTACTTAGCTTCCTTGTTTTATCTTTTTTATCATCACGTTGTCTTTACTTAGCTTCCTTGTTTTATCACATGTGTCTTTACTTAGCTTCCTTGTTTTATCACATGTGTCTTTACTTAGCTTCCTTGTTTTATCACATGTGTCTTTACTTAGCTTCCTTGTTTTATCTTAATTGTCATTACTTAGCTTCCTTGTTTTATCTTAATTGTCATTACTTAGCTTCCTTGTTTTATCACAATTGTCATTACTTAGCTTCCTTGTTTTATCACATGTGTCTTTACTTAGCTTCCTTGTTTTATCTTAGCTTCCTTGTTTTATCACATGTGTCTTTACTTAGCTTCCTTGTTTTATCTTAATTGTCATTACTTAGCTTCCTTGTTTTATCTTAATTGTCATTACTTAGCTTCCTTGTTTTATCTTAATTGTCATTACTTAGCTTCCTTGTTTTATCTTAATTGTCATTACTTAGCTTCCTTGTTTTATCAATTGTCTTTACTTAGCTTCCTTGTTTTATCACAATTGTCTTTACTTAGCTTCCTTGTTTTATCTTAATTGTCTTTACTTAGCTTTGTTTTATCACATTGTTTTACTTAGCTTCCTTGTTTTATCTTAATTGTCATTACTTAGCTCACTTGTTTTATCTTAATTGTCTTTACTTAGCTTCCTTGTTTTATCACATGTGTCTTTACTTAGCTTCCTTGTTTTATCAATTGTCTTTACTTAGCTTCCTTGTTTTATCACATGTGTCTTTACTTAGCTTCCTTGTTTTATCTTAATTGTGTCTTAATTACTTAGCTTCCTTGTTTTATCACATGTGTTTTTTGTCACTTAGCTTCCTTGTTTTATCACATGTGTCTTTACTTAGCTTCCTTGTTTTATCTTAATTGTGTTTTATCACATGTTACTTAGCTTCCTTGTTTTATCACTTTACTTAGCTTCCTTGTTTTATCACATTGTTTTTACTTAGCTTCCTTGTTTTATTACTTGTTTTATTAGCTTCTTGTTTTATCTTAATTGTCATTACTTAGCTTCCTTGTTTTATCACATGTGTCTTTACTTAGCTTCCTTGTTTTATCACATGTGTCTTTACTTAGCTTCCCTTGTTTTATCTTAATTGTCTTTACTCAGCTTCCTTGTTTTATCAAATGTCTTTATTCAGCTTACTTTTTTATCACATGTGTGTTTACTTAGCTTCCTTGTTTTATCACATGTGTCTTAATTAGCTTCCTTGTTTTATCACATGTGTCTTTACTTAGCGGCCTTGTTTTATCTTAATTGTCTTTACTCAGCTTCCTTGTTTTATCTGAATTGTCTTTACTCAGCTTCCTTGTTTTATCACATGTGTCTTTACTTAGCTTCCTTGTTTTATCACATGTGTCTTTACTTAGCTTCCTTGTTTTATCTTAATTGTCTTTACTTAGCTTCCTTGTTTTATCACATGTGTCTTTACTCAGCTTCCTTGTTTTATCTTAATGTGTCTTTACTTAGCTTCCTTGTTTTATCACATGTGTCTTTACTTAGCTTCCTTGTTTTATCTTTGTTTTATATGTGTCTTTACTCAGCTTCCTTGTTTTATCACATGTGTCTTTCACATGTGTCTTTACTTAGCTTCCTTGTTTTATCACATGTCTTTACTTAGCTTCCTTGTTTTATCACATGTGTCTTTACTTAGCTTCCTTGTTTTATCACATATGTCTTTACTTAGCTTCCTTGTTTTATCACATCTTTTAGCTTCCTTGTTTTATCTTAATTGTCTTTACTTAGCTTCCTTGTTTTATCACATATGTCTTTACTTAGTTCCTTGTTTTATCTTATTGTCTTTACTTAGCTTCCTTGTTTTATCACATATGTCTTTACTTAGCTTACTTGTTTTATTACATATGTCTTTACTTAGCTTCCTTGTTTTATCACATATGTCTTTACTTAGCTTCCTTGTTTTATCACACTTTATTTATCATACATATTTAGTCTTTACTTAGCTTCCTTGTTTTATCTTAATTGTCTTTACTCAGCTTCCTTGTTTTATCTTAATTGTCTTTACTCAGCTTCCTTGTTTTATCTTAACTTTCCTTGTTTTATCTTTGTCTTTACTTAGCTTCCTTGTTTTATCTTAATTGTCTTTACTTAGCTTCCTTGTTTGTCTTTACTTAGCTTCCTTGTTTTATGTCTTAATGTCTTTACTCAGCTTCCTTGTTTTATCACATAAGAAGTCTTTGCTTTCCTTTATTGTTTTTATCAGCTTAATTGTCTTTACTTAGCTTCCTTGTTTTATCTTAATTGTCTTTACTTAGCTTCCTTGTTTTATCTTATTTGTCTTTACTTAGCTTCCTTGTTTTATCACATTGTCTTTACTTAGCTTCCTTGTTTTATCTTAATTGTCTTTACTCAGCATTGTTTTATCTTAATTGTCTTTACTTAGCTTCCTTGTTTTATCACATGTGTCTTTACTTAGCTTCATCACATGTGTCTTTACTTAGCTGTTTTATCACAGACTTTTTGTTTTATCTCAGCTTAAGCCTCCTTGATTTATCATACGTGTTTTATTCAGTATTTACTCTCCTTGATTTATCATACGTGTTTCTATTTAGTCTCCTTGATTTATCATACATGTTTCTATTTAGTCTCCTTGATTTATCATACGTGTTTCTATTTAGTCTCCTTGATTTATCATACGTGTTTTCTATTTAGTCTCCTTGATTTATCATACGTGTTTCTATTTAGTCTCCTTGATTTATCATACGTGTTTCTATTTAGTCTCCTTGATTTATCATACGTGTTTCTATTTAGTCTCCTTGATTTATCATACGTGTTTCTATTTAGTCTCCTTGATTTATCATACGTGTTTCTATTTAGTCTCCTTGATTTATCATATGTGTTTCTATTTAGTCTCCTTGATTTATCATATGTGTGTTTTTATCATACGTGTTTCTATTTAGTCTCCTTGATTTATCATACATGTTTCTATTTAGTCTCCTTGATTTATCATACACGTTTCTATTTATCCTCCTTGATTTTATATACGCTTCTTTACTCATCCTCCTTGATTTTATATACGCTTCTTTACTCATCCTCCTTGATTTTATATACGCTTCTTTACTCATCCTCCTTGATTTTATATACGCTTCTTTACTCATCCTCCTTGATTTAACATATGGATGTCTTCCACCTTGACCCCTTGATTTATTACATGCACCTGTCATCGGGTCTTCTTATTTAGTCATTGTCTCTATTCTTAGACCCTGTAGTTTAACCTTTTGCATGCTTACCTGAATCGTTTAATTTAACATAACATGTCCCATTACGTAAGTAATATCATTGTAACTCGGCGTACTGTTTGTTTTTGAATTTGCAACATAAGAAGGTATTTGCTTTCCCTTTATTGGTCACTATATTATTTTTATGAGTCAGTGTCGACATTTGATTCGTTGACCTACTTCTACTAGTGTTCCAATAGGATTGGGTTGCAAATTATGTAACAATCTACCAGAGACAGATATATATATATATATATATATATATATATATATATATATATATATATATATATATATATATATATATATAATATATGTCATATATATATATATATATATATATATATAGAGAGAGAGAGAGAGAGAGAGAGAGAGAGAGAGAGAGAGAGAGAGAGAGAGAGAGAGAGAGAGAGAGAGGGTGGGGAGAGAGAGAGAGAGAGAGAGAGAGAGAGAGAGAGAGAGAGAGACAGACAGACAGACAGACAGACAGACAGACAGACACAGAGATACAGACAGACAAACAGATAGACAGACAGACAGAGAGAGAGAGACAGACAGACAGACAGACAGACAGAGAGATGGGAAGAGAGAGAGAGAGAGAGAGAGAGAGAGAGAGAGAGAAAGAGAGAGAGAGAGAGAGGGAGAGAGAGAGATAGATAGAGAGAGATAGAGAGAGAGAGAGAGAGAGAGAGAGAGAGAGAGAGAGAGAGAGAGAGAGAGAGAGAGAGAGAGAGAGAGAGGGAAGAGAGAGATAGAGAGAGACGAGAGAGAGAGAGAGAGGCAGAGAGAAAACGAGACAGAAGACAGATATAGACAGAGAGACACAGACACAGACAGACAAACAGAAGGGGGGGGAGAGAAGAGACATACATACATACATACATAAATACATATATACATACATAAATACATACATACACACACATACATACATATATACAGACATACATACATGCATACATGCATATATACATATATACATACATACATACATACATACATACATACATACATAAATAGATACATACATTAATGCCTATATTATAATCTATAAATAGGACATATACATGTATCTACAAAATCAAAAATTACTTTGAAAGTACATTACTTCAATGTAGGAAAGACGACAAATTATGATTGCTTCAGCTCCTAAAAATCCGCCATGCCTACATAACGTCACAAGCCATGAAACATTGAAGCCATTGCACCGTGAAGCCATAAAGCCATGCAACTATAAACCCATGAAACCATGAAAAAAAGATTCAATGAAGCTATGAAACCAACAAGCTATGCAGCCATGATCATGAAGCCATGAAACCATGAAGCCATGAAGTCATGAAGCCACAATCCACAAGTCATGAGGTGGTCATAAACCATGAAACCATCCAAGTAATAATCCACAAGCCATGAAGCCATGAAACCATTGAACCATGAAAACATGAAACATAAAAGCTATGAAGCTACGAAATCATGAAACCATGAAAATGTGAAGTCATGAAACTATGAAACCATGAATCCATAAAATAATGACATCATAAACCATGAAATCAAGAAGCTATAAAACCATGAAGCCATGAAGCCATTACATCATGAAGCAATGAATCTATGAAACCATGAAGCCATGAAATCATGAAAGCATAAAGCAATGAAGCCATGAAGCAATGATGTCATGAAACCATGATGCCATAACACACTGAAGCCATGAAAACATGATCACATGAAGCCATGAAGTCACAAGCCATGAAGCCATGACGTAATGAATACATGTAGCCAAGAAGACATAAACCACAAGCCATGAAGCCATGAAGCCATAAAGCCATAAGCCAAAAAGCCGTAAATTCATACAGCCATGAAACCACAAGCCATGAAGTCATGAAACCATAAAGCCATGAAGTCCTGCAGCGATGAAGCAATGAAGTCATGAAGCCAGGAAGTCATGAAGCCACGAAGTCATGAAATATGAAACCATGACACCATGAAGCCAAGAAGACATGAAGTCATGAAGTCAAAATCTGCAAGTCGTTTAACCATGAAGTCATAATTACATGAAACCATGATGCCATGCCGCTATGAAGCCATGAAGCTATGAAACCATGAAACCATGATGTCTTAAAACTATGAAACCATGAAGCCATGAATCCATGAAACCATAAAGCCATGAAGTCATGAAGCCATGAAGCCATGAAGACATTAAATGATGAAGCTATGAAGTTATGCAATGAAACCATGAAACCATGAAAGCATGAAGCAATGAAACTATGAAGCTATGAAGTCATGAACAATGCTGCAATAACAAAATGAAGCCATGAAGCCACAAACGATGAAGCCACAAGACATGAAGCCATGAAGCCACAAGCCATGAAGCCATAAAGCCATGAAGCCATAAAGCCATGAAGCCATAAAGCCTTGAATCCATACAACCATAAAACACAAGCCATGAAGTCATGAAACCTGAAGCCATGATGTCATGCAGCCATGAAGCAATGAAGTCATAAAGCCATGAAGCGATGAAGCCATGAAGTCATGGTCATGAGGCCACCACAATCCGCAAGTCATTTAACCATGAAGCCATGAAGCAATGAAGTCCTTATGTCATGAAGCCGTGAAGCCACGAAGCCATTAAGCATTGAAGCCACAATACACAATCCACAATCCATGAAGCCATAAACTATGAACCCATGAAATCATGAAGCCATTAAACCATGAGACTGCGAGGCCATGAAACACTGGAGCCATAAAGCCATAAAATCATGCATCTATGAAGTCATGATCCTATGACATCATGAAACCATGAAGGCATGGAGACATGAAGCTGTGACACCATGAAGTCATGAAGCTATGAAGCCATGAAGCCATGAAACCATGAAATCCTGAAACCATGAAGCCATGAAACCATGAAGTCATGAAGCCACACAATACAAACAATGACAACATGAAACCATCAAACCATGAATCCATAAAGCTATGAACCCAACAAGATGTGAAACCATGAAGCCATAAAGCCATGAAGCCATGACACCACAATCCTCAAGTCATTTAACACATGAAGCCATGAAGCCACGAAGCCATAAAGCATTGAAGCCCCAATCCCCAATCCACAAGCCATGAAGCCATGGAACAATGAAGCCATGAAACTATGAAGCAATTATACTATGAAGCCATGAAACCGTGAAACCATGAAGCCATCACACTATGAAACCACGAGGCTATAAAACCATGAAGCCAAAAAGCCATAAAGCCATGAAACCATACAGCCATGAAGTGATGAAGCCATGAAACCATGTAACCACGAAGACGTGAATCTGTGAAACCATGAAGTCATGAGGCCATAAAGCCATGAAGTGTTGAAATCATGAAACAATAAACCATGAAGCCATGAAGCCATGAATGAAGCAATGAAGCCATGAAGACATGAGACCATGAAGTCATAAACCCAAGACGCCATGAAACCATCAAACCATCAAACCATCAAACGAAGAAGCCATGAAGCCATGAAACACTGAAGCAATGAAGTCATCAAGCCATGAAGCCATTAAGCAACGAAAGCATGAAGCTTTGAAACCAGGAAACCATGAAATCATGAAACCATGAAGCTGTATCAAGCTATGAAGCCATGAAACCATGAAGCTATAAGACCATGAAGCCATGAAACCATGATCCAACGAAGCCATGCTGTCATGAAGTTGCGAACCATGAAGCCACGAAGTAATGAAGACATATAGCCGGGATGCATAAACTACAAGCCATGAAGTAATGAAGACATATAGCCGGGATGCATAAACTACAAGCCACGAAGTAATGAAGACATATAGCCGGGATGCATAAACTACAAGCCATGAAGTAATGAAGACATATAGTCAGGGATGCATAAACTACAAGCCATGAAGTCATAAAGCAACAAACCATGAAGCCATAAAGCCACAAGCCATCACGCCAAGAAACTATGAAGCCATGAAACCACAAGCCATGAATTAATGAAACCATCAAGTCATGAAGTCATGAAGCCATGAAAAAATCAAGAAGCCATGAAACCTTGAAGCCATGAATACATGAAACAATAAAATCATGAAACCCAAAGCCATAAATCATGACGCCATTACGCCATGGCACAATGAAACCATGAAATCAAGAAGCCATGAAACCATGAAGTCATGAAGCCATTAAGCCATTAAGCCATGAAGCAATGAAATCATTAAAAGTTATGAAGCCATCAAACTATAAAACCATGAAATCATGAAGATATGAAGCAATGAAGCCATGAAGCTATAAAGCCATGAAACCATGGAGACACAACACTATGAATCCATGAAACCATGATCCCATGAAGCCATCAAGTCATGAAACCACACTTCACGAAGCCATGGAGTAATGAAGAAATATAGCCAGGAAGGCACCAGCCACAAGCCATGAAGTCATTAAGCAACAAGCCATCAAGCCATGAAATCACAAGCCATGAACCAATGAAGCCATAAAGTCACAGGCCATGAAGTCATGAAACCATGAAGCCATGAAGCCACGAAGTCATGAAGTCATGAATCCATGATATAAGTAACCATGAAGCCATGAAGCCATGAAGTCATGAAGTCAAGAAGCCATGAAATCGTGAAGCCATGAAACCATGAAGTCATGAAGCCATGAAGTCATGAAGCCCTGAGACTATGAAGTCATCAATTTACCATGTAAGGCATGCCGCTATGAAACCATGAAGCCATGACGCCATGTAGTCATAAAGCCATGAAGCTATGAAATGGTGTACATGAAGTCATGAAGCCATGAAGCCATGAGGCAATAAAACCACAAGCCAAGAAGTCATGAAGTCACAAGCCATGATATCAGGAAGCCACATTTACTCTATGATGTCATGAAGTCAGAAGCCATGAAACCATGAAGCCATGAAGCCATGAAGTCATAAGCCATGAAGACTTGAAACCATGCATCCATGAAACCTTCAAGCCAAAAGCCATTAAGCCAACAGCCATGATGTCATCAAGCAATGGTACAAGCCATGATGTCATGAAGCCATGAACCACGAAGTCATAAAGCCATAATGCCATAAACCATGCAGTCACAAACTATGAAGTCATGAAGTGATAAAGCCATGAAGTCACAAGTCATGAAGTCATGAAGCCATCAATCCATAAAGCCATGATTCCATAAAAACCAAAACCCATGATGTGATGAAGTCATGAAGGCATAAGGCAATAAAGCCATAAAGCCATAAAGATAAAAGCCACAAGCCATAAATCCATGAAGCCAAAAGCCAATGAAGTCATCCGGTTGAAACCATAAAGTTGTCAAGCTACAAGCCACGAAACCATGAAACCATGAAGCCATAAAGCTATGAAGCCATGATGCCACAAGCCATGAAACACATGAAACCATGAAAACATAATATCAATAAAGTCATAAAACTAATGAAACCACAAAGTGATGAGGCCGTGAAGCCATGAAAACATGAAGTCGTGAAGCTATTAACTCTCCGCCATGAAGCCAATGAAGACATCAAACCATGAAATCGTGAAGCTATAAAGCCATGAAACGATAAACAATGAAACCATGTAGCCATGAAACCATGACAGCATGAAGCCATGAAACCATGAAGACATGAAACAGTGAAACCATGTAGCCATGAAACCATAAACAATGAAACCATGTAGCCATGAAAACCATGAAGTCATGGAACAATGAAACCATGTAGCCATGAAACCATGAAGCCATGATAGCATTAGCCATGAAACCATGAAACCATGAAACCATGACAGCATGAAATTTTTACCATGAAGTCACACTCCACAAAGCCATCAACGCGGAGACCCACTAGCTATGACAAGACAGGTACAGTAACAGTCAGGCGTATATTACACGCCAAATGAGGAAACGTTGGTTGCTCAGACAACATCACACGGCAAAAACAGCAGCAATTCAGTCTTATCTACATACTCGTCAGACAATGTACAAGTCGGTGCTGGGAAGAGCCTGACACAATAACTAGATGCAAAAACACCAATTGACAAACACGCACGCACACACACACACACACACACAGACACACGAGTCAAACACACGCGATATTGACAGTATAAAATACAAATATTGACACTCACATGTGAATACATTAACCACACGTGCAATGGCATGAACACACACACACAGTACATCAATACGCAGACAGATCGTACATTGTGACACACGGGCATACATCCAAACAAACACGCACAACCACACACAAACACGCAAATATGAAACCACACGCACATGAACACATACTCACACCCCCCACACACACACACATTGACAGTATAATATGCACACACACACATTGACAGCGATACAGGTAGATATAAAGGCAGTTGACCTTTTCATTGATCAAATTGTAAATACAGACAATGAAGGAGTGAGTGGTGATGACTTATAATTTGGGAGATGGAAATATTTGTATTGAGAAGGAAGACACCATACGTACAATAGCAGACAAGATGAATAATGTATTATCATGTTTAGATTATAGGTATCAATAAACACCTGGATTGTATTTTGACTGTATGGTAATACGCATGGCCAGCCACAGTAAAAAGCTTAGTTATGCGACTCAATAGGACGTGACCTACGATATATATACCAAAAAGAAAAGAAAGAAAACAAAAACTTTCAGAGATGGTAGCACAAAATAACACTTCACATGTCAGTTCAAACAGGTGTACAAACATTGTTCAAATCCCATATCTTCAAACAGTGGATACCTGCAAGCATACGATTTGGTGTTTACAGTATATATTGACCTCCAAACGCATAAAAGGCAAGAAAAGCTTATAGAACATTGGAACGTTATACATGATATTTAAACGCTAGAGTAAACCAATAATGTAGAAACATCAGGAGGAGTGAAAGATAAAGAAAGAGAGACAACAAATTCTCTAAATGGAGACTAATAGGTTTTTGCCTTAAGAAGAACATGAAAATAGCCAACACCTATGTTTCTCATAAAAATATCCACAAACATACAAGAGTAAATGTAGACAGATGTGAAAAGTCAATCATAGACTACATAATAGTTAGCAGCTCCCTTTTCTTTACAGTACATTGGATGCAAGAGTAAACAGAGGAGTTGAAATATTTAGTGATCATCACCTAGTAATTGTCAACATGAGATTACTGACTGAAGAAAACAAACAGAAAAGGAAAGAGAAGAAAGCTACTCAACTCAAAATAGAGGAACTAAATAAACAAGTAGTAAAATAGATATACCAATCCAGGATAAAAAGCTCAGTGAAAGACAGATAGATTGATCTGAATGATAACACAATAGAAGAAAAGTGGCAGATGTATGTGGTAGGAAATAAATTAAAGGAGATAGGAAAAAGAACAGCATGGTGGAATGAGAATGTCAAGACTAAAATCAAAGAAAAGAAGAATGCCTGGAAGAAATACTTGCAAACAAAGAGACCAGAGGATAGGATAGATTACGTGAATAAAAGAACTATCGCCAAAGAGGAAGTGAGGAAAACAAAACATAAACAATGGAAAGAGTTTGGACAAAGACTTCAAGAAGGCTATCAACGAATTCAAAAGCTGCTCTGGGAAGCAATGAAGAGCATGAGAAAGAAAACAACATGCCCAATACGACAAATTAAGAACGCCAAAGGAGAAATAATGAAAGAAGACAGCCAAATCATGGAAACGTGGAGAAAGTATTTTCAACAATGACATAATCCCTCCAGAACTTATGAAACAAGGAGTACAGATCAATTAGTAAGAGTAACAAGTAATCCAGATGAGACAGCTGAAGGTGTAAATATCCCAATGAAAGAACTACAAACAGCTTATAAGAAAAAATGAAATTAGGAAAGGCCCCATGAGCAGATTAAATTTATTCATAAATGATTAAATACTAAGGAAGAGGTGCGGATAAACTACTACATGCAATATGTAAGCAAGCATGGAAGTCCAAACAGGTGCCAGACAACTGGAAAAAGGGAACGTAGTACCAATACACCAGAAAGGATCAAGTATGGAATGATAAAACTATAGAGGGATATCACTACTTAGCGTACCAGGAAAAAGTGTATGCCACGATACTGGAAATCAGCCTACGGAAAAGAGTAGAGGATCAGATTAAATTGAATTCTCACGCAAGGAAACAGAAAATGTCAGGACAGGGAAGCCTGGAAAAACATCATTTCGGGCATCACAAATCATACACTGGCAGCTGATAAAGAAATAAAAGAACATCAATGCCGTCGTCTAAAAGACCATCGATGCTGTCATATAAAAGACCATCGATGCTGTCACAAGAAGATGCTGTCCAACACAGTTACACAAAAAAATCCATCAATGCCGTCTTAAAAAAACCATTCAGCGCTGTCTGTAAAATCCCCATCAACACTGTCTTAAAACGACCATCAACGCTGTAAGAAAAAAATCATCAATGCTGTCACAAAAGGACTATAAATGCTGTCACAAAAACCCCCTTCAATGCTGTCACAAAAAACCCATCAATACTGTCACAAAAAGACCATCAAAGCTGTCTTATAAAAAGAACATCGATGCTGTCACAAAACGACCATCAACACTGTCACAAAAAAACCATCAATGCCGTCGCAAAAAACCCATCGATGCTGTATATAAAAGACCATCGATGCTGTCATATACAGACCATCGATGCTCTCATATAAAAGACCATCGATGCTGTCATATAAAGACCATCGATGCTGTCATATAAAACACCATCAATGCTGTCATATAAAAGACCATCAATGCTGTCATATAAAAGACCATCCATGCTGTCATATAAAAGACCATCCATGCTGTCATATAAAAGGTCAGCAATGCTGTCTTATAAAGACCATCAATGCTGTCATATAAAAGACGATCAATGCTGTCATATAAACCACCATCAATGCTGTCATATAAAAGACCATAAATGCTGTCATATAAAAGACCATCGATGATATCACATAAAAGACCATGGATGTTGTCATATAAAACACCATCAATGTTGTCATATAAAACACCATCAATGCAGTCATATAAAAGACCATAAATGCTGTCATATGAAAGACCATCAATCCTGTCATATAAAAGACCATCGATGATATCACATAAAGACCATCAATGCTGTCATATAATAGACCATCTTTGATGTTACATAAAAGACCATCAATGCTGTCATATAACAGAACATCGATGCTGTCATATAACAGAATATCAATGCTGTCATATAAAAGACCACCAATGCTGTCATATTGTCATATAACAGAACAGCAATGCTGTCATATAAAAGACCATCCATGCTGTCATATAAAAGACCATTAATGCTGTCATATAAAAGACCATCAATGCTGTCATATAAAAGACCATCAATACTATCATATATATAACAGAACGTCAATGCTGTCATATAAAAGACCACCAATGCTGTCATATAAAAGATATCAAACATATAAAAAGACCAAATTCTGTCATATAAAAGATCATCAATGCTGTCATATAAAAGACCATCAATGCTGTCATATAAAAGACCATCAATTCTGTCATATAAAAGACCATCAATTCTGTCATATAAAAGATCATCAATGCTGTCATATAAAAGACCATCGATGCTGTCATATAAAAGACCATCAAAGCTGTCATATAACAGAACGTCAATGCTGTCATATAAAAGACCATCAATGCTGTCATATAAAAGACCATCAATGCTGTCATATAAAAGACCATCAATGCTGTCATATAAAAGACCATCGATGCTGTCATATAACAGAACATTAATGATATCACATTAAAGACCATCAATGCTCTCATATAAAAAACTATCAATGCTCTCACAAAAAGACCATCAATGATGTCACAACACATCCACCAACGCCGTCTTAAAAAAACCCATCAACGCTGTCTTAAAAGCCCCATCAACACTGTCTTAAAAAGACCATCAACGCTGTCACAAAAAAAAATCATCAACGCTGTCACAAAAAGACCATCCATGCTGTCACAAATAAAATCATCAATGCTGTCACAAACAGACCATCAAAGCTGTCTTATAAAAGACCATTACTGCTGTCACAAAATACCACCAATGCTGTCACAAAAAAACCCATCAATACTGTCGCAAAAAGACCATCAAAGCTGTTTTTATAAAGAATATCGATGCTGTCGCAAAGAGACCATCAACACTGTCACAAAAAGACCATCAATGTTGTCACAAATAAAACCATCAATGCTGTCACAAAAAACCCATTGATGATATATATAAAAGACCATCAACGCTGTCATATAAAAGACCATCAATGTGGTCACCACAAAAAAAATCAACACTGTCACAAAATGACCGCCAATGCTGTCACAAATAAAACCATCAATACTGTCACAAAAAGACAATCGCTGATGTCATGTAAAAGACCATCGGTGCTGTCATATAAAAAGACCATCAACACTGTCATATATAACAGAATATCTATGATGTCACAAAAAGCGTTGTGATGGAACCCAGAAGGAACACAGAGGAAGGCAAGGCTACAAACATTGTGATGGAACCCAGAAGGAAACAAGGAGGAAGGCAAGGCTACAAGCATTGTGATGGAACCCAGAAGGAAACAAGGAGGAAGGCAAGGCTACAAGCATTGTGATGGAACCCAGAAGGAAACAAGGAGGAAGGCAAGGCTACAAGCATTGTGATGGAACCCAGAAGGAAACAAGGAGGAAGGCAAGGGCTACAAGCATTGTTGTGACGAACGGTGAAGGCAACGGCATGTCCTCGACCACCAATCTCAAACAATGCCGAAAAACCAAGAGTAGTTAGGAGAGTGTTTTGGTAGTCCCCTATACCCTGACACGGATGACAGGCTATAGAATCATGACGTCAACATGTAAGCAACCAGCTAGAAAGTCAGGGAAAACAATGCATACAGTCAACCCAAAATAAACACATAAGGCGTTCAATGAAAACAGTTTTTTTTTATCGTATCTCTTTTATTTCATCCTATCTTATCTTAACTTATCTTAGTTATTTTCCTGCAAATAATTATGCTTTCAAAAGTTGTATATTTCTAGTAAGACTAGCAATTCGTATAATAACAGCAAATTTAGCATTGCTTTCAAATTATCGCAGCAAATAACAGCTGCTAGCTGTAGAGCAGATCGTATGTCATGTGAGAATCTATGACAGGCAGGTAGCAGCCAACTAAATCATAGATAGATCATATTTGTGACGTAGGTGTTAAATGAAGTGAAAGGATAAATAATCACAATGACGAACATTTGCATACGCCAGTGAGAAATCAATCGTTTATGTTGTTGTATGACTCACAGGAGAAAACGTCAAATCTTGACAATGCAAGCGGGTAGTCAGATGGTTGGCAGGCTGGCCCCAAGGTTTAGAGTTGTGGCTTTTGAAGTTCAAATCTAAGGGATTTGATACTATACTGCGTCCCCAGGAAGGAAAGTCTGCACGTTAATTTGATAAAGACTGATTTATATATATCCCTGCACAGTAACTCACTGAGTAGAGCGTCTGTCCTATACGCAGGAGAGCGGAGTTCGATCCCCATGCCGGGCTAATCGCTATGGACCTCCTACCGATCCTGCAGCCAAATGGGTAGCTAGGTCTGTTCAGACTCGGCAATGAAATGGGTAGCTAGGTCTGTTCAGACTCGGCAAAAATGGGTAGCTAGGTCTGTTCAGACTCGACAACGAAATGGGTAGCTAGGTCTGTTCAGACGGCAACGAAATGGGTAGCTAGGTCTGTTCAGACTCGGCAACGAAATGGGTAGCTAGGTCTGTTCAGACTCGGCAACGAAATGGGTAGCTAGGTCTGTTCAGACTCGGCAACGAAATGGGTAGCTAGGTCTGTTCAGACTTGGCAACGAAATGGGTAGCTAGGTCTGTTCAGACTCGGCAACGAAATGGGTAGCTAGGTCTGTTCAGACTCGGCAGTGAAATGGGTAGCTAGGTTTGTTCAGATTTGGCAACGGAATGGGTAGCTAGGTCTGTTCAGACTCGGCAACGAAATGGGTAGCTAGGTCTGTTCAGACTCGGCAACGAAATGGTAGCTAGGTCTGTTCAGACTCGAGAAATGGGTAGCTAGGTCTGTTCAGACTAGCTAGGTCAACGAAATGGGTAGCTAGGTCTGTTCAGACTCGGCAGACCGAAATGGGTAGCTAGGTCTGTTCAGACTCGAAATAGGTAGCTAGGTCTGTTCAGACTCGAGATAGGTAGCTAGGTCTGTTCAGACTCGAGCCAAATGGGTAGCTAGGTCTGTTCAGACTCGAGATAGGTAGCTAGGTCTGTTCAGACTCAGCAACGAAATAGGTAGCTAGGTCTGTTCAGACTCGGCAGCCAAATGGGTAGCTAGGTCTGTTCAGACTCAGAACGAAATAGGTAGCTAGGTCTGTTCAGACTCGGCAGCCAAAGATAGGTAGCTAGGTCTGTTCAGACTCGAGATAGGTAGCTAGGTCTGTTCAGACTCGAAATAGGTAGCAGCAGACTCGAAATAGGTAGCTAGGTCTGTTCAGACTCGAAAATAGGTAGCTAGGTCTGTTCAGACTCAGCAACGAAATTGGTAGCTAGGTCTGTTCAGACTCAGCGAAATGGGTAGCTAGGTCTGTTCAGACTCGAAAATGGGTAGCTAGGTCTGTTCAGACTCGGCAGCCAAATGGTAGCTAGGTCTGTTCAGACTCGGCAGCCAAATGGGTAGCTAGGTCTGTTCAGACTCGGCAGCCAAATGGGTAGCTAGGTCTGTTCAGACTCAGCAAAAGTAAAGGCGGTGTGGAAAGCAATAGCAAACTACCACACTATACCGTTTGCCTAGCCAAAAAAAAACGGAGTTTATTCCTGATTACCTTTAGCTCAACACTGAGTAATATGGGATTTACTTTATCCCCGCACAAATGCAGGCTTACCGACTGTAAATCATTTGTACTCAATCTAAACACTGATTCAAACCAGCTTAGGTCAGAGGTGAGTGACGTCAGGACCAAACCCTCATCCGGGCGAGTAGGTGGGGAAACAGCGAAGGGTTGGGGTGGGGTCGAAGTGGGGGGGGGGTCTTCAATTACTAGTATTGCTTAATACTGATGCAGCTTTATTTTATTAATTTGATAGGGTATTGTTAAATAAATTATGTGTACGTATGAATTATCAAATTGATTTATTATCTCCAGAGGGAAATTACACTCTGATCTATGCACACAACAAACGCATAAAAACGCAGACACACGCTCTCACGCACACACCACACACGCAGACAGACACTCTCACGCCCACACCACACACGCAGACACACAAACACAAAATACATGACGCACTTTGACACGTTATTGCACACGGTTATAAAATAATGCGAATCTATTCAGGACCGTCACCTACGCGTAAAGATGAAGACAACACCAGGGTGTAATGATTATTACAGGGTTGTAACTGTGATAAAGTGCCGGTAATAGAGTTTAGTAAAAGATGATTATTACAGGGGTTGTAACTGTGATAAAGTGACGGTAATAGAGTTCAGTTAAAGATGATTATTACAGGGGTTGTAACTGTGATAAAGTGACGGTAATAGAGTTTAGTAAAAGATGATTATTACAGGGGTTGTAACTGTGATAAAGTGACGGTAATAGAGTTCAGTTAAAGATGATTATTACAGGGGTTGTAACTGTGATAAAGTGACGGTAATAGAGTTTAGTAAAAGATGATTATTACAGGGGTTGTAACTGTGATAAAAGTGACGGTAATAGAGTTCAGTTAAAGATGATTATTACACAGGTTGTAACTGTGATAAAGTGACAGTAATAGAATTCAGTTAAAGATGATTATTACAAGGGTTGTAACTGTGATAAAGTGACAGTAATAGAGTTTAGTAAAGATGATTATTACAGAGGTTGTAACTGTGATAAAGTGACCGTAATAGAGTTTATTAAAAGATGATTATAACAAGGGTTGTAACTATGATAAAGTGACGGTAATAGAGTTTAGTTAAAGATGATTATTACAAAGGTTGTAACTAGGATAAAGTGGCGGTAATAGAGTTTAGTTAAAGATGATTATTACAAGGGTTGTAACTGTAATAAAGTGACGGTAATAGACAGTTAAAGATGAGTATTACAGGGGTTGTAACTGTGATAAAGTAACAGTAATAGAGTTTAGTTAAAGATGATTATTACAAGGATTGTCACTGTGATAAAGTGACGGTAATAGAGTTTAGTTAAAGATGATTATTACAAGGGTTGTAACTGTGATATAATGACATTAATAGAGTTCAGTTAAAGATTATTATTACAAAGGTTGTAACTGTAATAAAGTGACGGTAATAGAGTTCAGTTAAAGATTATTATTACAAGGGTTGTAACTGTGATAAAGTGACGGTAATAGACAGTTAAAGATGATTATTACAAGGGTTGTAACTGTGATAAAGTGACGGTAATAGACAATTAAAGATGATTATTACAAGTGTTGTAACTGGGATAAAGTGACGGTAATAAACAGTTAAAGCTGATAATTACAAGGGTTGTAACTGTGATAAAGTGAGGGTAATAAACAGTTAAAGATGATTATTACAAAGGCTGTAACTGTGATAAAGTGACAGTAATAGAGTTCAGTAAAAGATGATAAATACAAGGGTTAAATATGACAATAAGTAACAACTCCCTAATAAAGACAGAACAAACACGTGACGTATCGTGTATAACCTTTCGTCAGACAACAAACGAGGAATGTCTAGAATCTAGATCTAAGTACTTCCTCCGGCATCACACAATGTGATGTCAGAAGAAAAACATCAAGGAGAAAGAAAGAAAGAAAAAGACGGTGATGATAAGAAACGTAGAAGAGGGTGTGTGAAGAAAGAGCGAGAGTGGAAGGTTCAGATCTAGAATGAAATAAAAATATGAAAATAAGTAAGTAATAAAAGGTGAGAAGGAGATAGAGGAAGAGAGAGAAATAGAGAAAGCGAGAGAAAAAGAAAGAAAAAAGGGAGGGAAGAAATAAAGGAGAGAGAGACGTGTGAGTATGGGAAACAAGAACAAAAAATAGGATAAATATCACTGGGACTAGAAAGAAGAAATGATAGAGAATGAACGAAAGGAAGTATCAATCAAAACAAAAATGTACACTGAAGGTGCGTAATGTATATGAATTACAAATGTATCGATGCAATACAGGAAGAGAATAAACAACTTATCTGAAATTTCAAAAAATGCCAGTTAGGACTAAATGATGCTTTCCAAGTTATCGAAGACTTCTTTCTAGACCCAGTGAGATATAGATCTAGTCTTATATTTATTCTATTTCTTCGTTCTTGTTTCCATACTCACATGTTCTCTCCCCTTTATTTCTCTCCTCTCTCTTCTCTCTCTCTCTCTCTCTCTCTCTCTCTCTCTCTCTCTCTCTCTCTCTCTCTCTCTCTCTCTCTCTCTCTCTCTCTCTCTCTCTCTCTCTCTCTCTCTCTCTCTCTCTCTCTCTCTCTCTCTCTCTCTCTCTCTCTCTCTCTCTCTCTCTCTCTCTCTCTCTCTCTCTCTCTCTCTCTCTCTCTCTCTCTCTCTCTCTCTCTCTCTCTCTCTCTCTCTCTCTCTCTCTCTCTCTCTCTCTCTCTCTCTCTCTCTCTCTCTCTCTATCTATCTATCTATCTATCTATCACTCTTTCTATTACTTACTTATTTCCATATTTTTATTTCATTCTAGATCTGAACCTTTCACTATCGCTCATTCTTCACACCCCTCTGCTACGTTTCTTATCACCCCCCTCATTTTCTTTCTTTCTTTCTCCTTCATGTTATTCTTCTGACATCATAATTAGTGTGTGATCCCGGAGGTAGTACTTAGATCTAGATTGTAGATATTTCTCGTTTGTTGTCTGACGAAGGGTTATACCCGATACTGTGATAAGTGACGGTAGTATGGTTCAGTTAAAGATGATGATTACAAGGGTTGTAACTGTGACACAGTGACGGTAATAGAGTTCAGTTAAAGATGATGATTACAGGGGTTGTAACTGTGATAAAGTGAAGGTAGTAGAGTTCAGTTAAAGATGATGATTACAGGGGTTGTAACTGTGATACAGTGAAGGTAGTAGAGTTCAGTTAAAGATGATGATTACAGGGGTTGTAACTGTGATAAAGTGAAGGTAGTAGAGTTTAGTTCAAGATGATTATTATAGGGGTTGTAACTGTGATAAAGTGAAGGTAGTAGAGTTTAGTTAAAGATGATGATTACAGGGGTTGTAACTGTGATACAGTGAAGGTAGTAGAGTTCAGTTAAAGATGATGATTACAGGGGTTGTAACTGTGATAAAGTGAAGGTAGTAGAGTTTAGTTCAAAATGATTATTACAATTATAGGGTTGTAACTGTGATAAAGTGACGGTAATAGAGTTCAGTTAAAGATGATTATTACAGAGGTTGTAACTGTGATAAAGTGACGGTAAGAGTTTTTAGAAGATGATTAGTTCAAGATGATTATTAAGATAATTATAGGGGTTGTAACTGTGATAAAGTGACGGTAATAGAGTTTAGTTCAAGATGATTATTACAGAGGTTGTAACTGTGATAAAGTGACGGTAATAGAGTTTAGTTCAAGATGATTATTATAGGGGTTGTAACTGTGATAAAGTGACGGTAATAGAGTTTAGTAAAAGATGATTATTACAGGGGTTGTAACTGTGATAAAGTGACGGTAATAGAGTTCAGTTAAAGATGATTATTATAGGGCTTGTAACTGTGATAAAGTGACGGTAATAGAGTTCAGTTAAAGATGATTATTACAGGGGTTGTAACTGTGATAAAGTGACGGTAATAGAGTTCAGTTAAAGATGATGATTACAGAGGTTGTAACTATGATAAAGTGACGGTAATAGAGTTCAGTTAAAGATGATGATTACAGAGGTTGTAACTGTGATAAAGTGACGGTAATAGAGTTCAGTTAAAGATGATGATTACAGGGGTTGTAACTGTGATAAAGTGACGGTAATAGAGTTCAGTTAAAGATGATTAGTACAGAGGTTGTAACTGTGATAAAGCGACGGTAATAGAGTTCAGTTAAAGATGATTATTATAGGGGTTGTAACTGTGATAAAGTGACGGTAATAGAGTTCAGTTAAAGATGATTATTACAAGGGTTGTAACTGTGATAAAGTGACGGTAATAGAGTTCAGTTAAAGATGATTATTACAAGGGTTGTAACTGTGATAAAGTGACGGTAATAGAGTTCAGTTAAAGATCATTAGTACAAAGGTTGTAACTGTGATAAAGCGACGGTAATAGAGTTCAGTTAAAGATGATTATTACAAGGGTTGTTACTGTGATAAATTGTACAGTAATAGAGTTCAGTTAAAGATGATTATTACAAGGCTTACAACTGTGATAAAGCGACAGAAATAAAATTATGGTTACGCTTAGAGGAATAACAGCAATGGCGTCAGCCAAGGATGATTAGTTAATTGCAAGGCTTATGAAATGATGTGATTGAATGAGATCACTGGACTTACGGTTCTAGGCTCCAACTGAAACCCTCGAGGGGTGCGAGTGGTCAGCTTGCACAGGTGAAACACGTGTGTGTCCTGTAGAAGAACATGGTCCGAATGAAGTAACATTGCTTTTACCTTTGGTGAGAGATGTTGGTGACAGGCTACGGGAAGACGTTATGTGTGTGTGTGTGTGTGTGTGTATTTGTGATTTGGTGTGTGTGTGTTGATGTGTGTGTTGGCTTGCGTACGTGTGTATTGGGTTATGTGTTGGTGTATGCGTGTCTGATTGGTATGTGTGTGTTTCTACATTTTCTAGTGTTTAAATGTCTAA
>JAXRKP010002167.1:0-7500 GCA_037039925.1 Doris montereyensis | reverse complement strand
TGTATATATGTATAATGTATATATGTATAATTTATGCACGTATGTGTGTATATATATGTATGCATGTTTGTGGGTATATATGAATATTGTATGTATGTATGTATGTATGTATGTATGTATGTATAATGTATAATGTATGTATGTATAAGGTATGTATGTTTGTGTGTATATGTTAATAATGTATTGATGTATGTGTGTATATATGAATAATGTATGTATATATAATGTATGTATGCATGTATTTATATATGAGTAATGTATATATGTATAATGTATGTATATATGTGTGTCTATATGTATAATGTATGTATGTATGTATATATATATATATATATATATGTATATATGTATGTATGTATATAATGTATGTATGTATGTGTGTATATATGTATAATTTATGTATGTATCTGTGTATATATGTATAATGTATATATGTATAAATGTATGTATGTATGTATGTGTGTATATATAAATAATTTATGTATGTATGTGTGTATATATGTTTAATGTATGTATGTATAATGTATGCATGTATGTGTGTATATATGTATAATGTATGTATGTATAATGTATGTATGTATGTGTGTATATATGAATAACGTATGTATGTATGCATGTGTGTATATATGTATGTATATGTATGTGTATGTGTGTATAATGTATTAAGTATGTATGTATAATGTATGTATCTATGTATGTACGTATATATGTATAATTTATGTATGTATGTGTACATGTATGTGTGTATATATGTATAATGTACGTATGTATGTGCGCATGTATCTGTGTATATATGTATAAGGCATATATGTATAATGTATGTATGTATGTGCGTGTGTGTGTGTATTTATGTTTAATGTATATATGTATAATGTATGTATGTATGTGTGCATGTATGTGTGTTTATATGTCTAATGTATGTATGTATGTATGTATGTATGTATGTGCGCATGTTTGTGTGTATATATGTATAATGTATGTATGTATGTGTGCATATATGTGTGTATATATAATGTATAATGTATAATGTATATATGTATAATGTATGTATGTGTGTGTATATGTGTGTATATATGTAAAATGTATATATGTATAATGTATATAGGTATATTGTATGTATGTATGTGTCCATGTATGTGTGTATATATGTATAATGTATGTATATATGTGCATGTAAGTGTGCATATATGTATAATGTATATATGTATAATAAATATACATAATATATATATATATATATGTATATATAATATATATGTATGTATGTATAATATATATATATATATATATATATATATATATATAATGTGTATATATATATATGTATGTATGTATATATATATGTGTGTATATGTATATATGTATATATATATGTATATATGTATGTATGTATATATATGTGTGTATATATGTATAATGTATGTATGTATAATGTATGTATGTATGTGTGCATGAATGTATAATGTATGTATGCATGTGTGTAATTAGGCATAATGTATGTATGCATAATGTATGTATGTATGTGTGTATATATGTATAATGTATGTATGCATAATGTGTGTATGTGGAATATATGTATGTATGTGTGCATGCATGTATAATGTATGTATGTATGTATGTATTTATGTATATACCCTATATATATATGTATGTATGTGTGCATGTATGTATAATGTATGTACATATATATGTACTAATGTGTGTATATACGTATAATGTATGTATGTATAATGTATGTATGTATGTGTGTACATATGTATTATGTATGAACATATGTGTGCATGTATGTGTCTATATATGTATAATGTATAAACATATCTGTGCATGTATGTGTGTATGTGTGTATAATGTATGTAGATATGTGTGCATGTCTGTATGTGTGATATATGAATGCATGTCTGTATATGTGACATACGAATGCATGTATGTATGTGTGATATATAAATGCATGTCTGTATGTGTGATATATGAACGCATGTATGTATGTTTGATATATGAATGCATGTATGTATGTGTGATATATGAAAGCATGTCTGTGTGTGTGATATATGAATGCATGTATGTATATGTGATATATGAATGCATGTATGTATGTGTGATGTATGAATGCATGTATGTATGTGTCCTATATGAATGCATGTTTGTCATTGTGATATATGACTGCATGTGTGTATGTGTGATATATAAATGCATGTATGTATGTATGTGTGATATATGAATGCATGTATGTATCTGTGATATATGAATGCACGTCTGTATGTGTGATATATGAATGCATGTCTGTATGTGTGATATATGAATGCATGTCTGTATGTGATATATATGATTGCATGTATTTATGTGTGATATATGAATGCATGTCTGTATGTGCGATATATGAATGCATGTATGTATGTGTGATATATAAATGCATGTCTGTATGTGTGATATATGAATGCATGTCTGTATGTGTGATATATGAATGCATGTCTGTATGTGTGATATATGAATGCATGTATGTATGTGTGATATATAAATGCATGTATGTATGTGTGATATATGAATGCATGTATGTATGTGTTATGTATGAATGCATGTCTGTATGTGTGATGTATGAATGCATGTCTGTATGTGTGATATATGAATGCATGTATTTATGTGTTATATATGAATGCATGTCTGTATGTGTGATATATGAATGCATGTCTGTATGTGTGATATATGAATGCATGTATGTATGTGTGATATATGAATGCATGTATGTATGTGTGATATATGAATGCATGTATGTATGTGTGATATATGAATGCATGTCTGTATGTGTGATGCATGAATGCATGTCTGTATGTGTGATATATGAATGCATGTCTGAATGTGTATAGTATGTGTACAGGGTATCCTGGAAAAAAAAGTAACTGTTAGAAATGTGGATACGTAAACTGGGTCAATAACTTAAAAAATTTAAATTTAAACAGATGTGTAAGGTAGTCCATCACACGTTTAGATGTGTAAGGTAGTCCATCACACGTTTAGATGTGTAAGGTAGTCCATCACACTTTTAGATGTGTAAGGTAGTCCATAACACGTTTAGATGTGTAAGGTAGTCTATCACATGTTTAGATGTGTAAGGTTGTCCATGTCACGTTTAGATGTGTAAGGTAGTCTATCACATGCTTAGATTTGTAAGGTAGTCCATCTCACGTTTAGATGTGTAAGGTAGTCCATCACACCTTTAGATGTATAAGGTAGTCCATCTCACGTTTAGATGTGTAAGGTAGTCCATCTCACGTTTAGATGTGTAGTCCATCACAGGTTAGATGTGTAAGGTAGTCCATCTCACGTTTAGATGTGTAAGGTAGTCCATCTCACGTTTAGATGTGTGTAAGGTAGTCCATCTCACGTTTAGATGTGTAAGGTTTAGATGTAAGGTAGTCCATCTCACGTTTAGATGTGTTTCCATCTCACGTTTAGATGTGTAAGGTAGTCCATCTCACGTTTAGATGTGTAAGGTAGTCCATCTCACGTTTAGGTGTGAGGAGTGGTTTTGTCGTACATGGAGAATGCCTTTCTTTTATTGTAACTAATGAATGACGTAGGTTTTATGTGACGTAGCTTGTATCCTTTCGTTCACTTGGTCGTCGTCCATCTATACCTTGGTGCGCGCGAAAGTGCATGTAGATGGATGGTGTAAGATCAGCATTACATCTAGGCGCATATCCAGCTTAGTGGCAAACTGGCACGGTTAAGTGAGTTATTATACTTTGAAACAGTTACATTTTTTTAGACATCCTGTATGTATGTATGTATGTATTTATGTATGTATGTATGTATGTATATATGTATGTATGTATGTATGTATGCATATATGTATGTATGTATGTATGTATGTATGTATGTATGTATGTATGTATGTATGTATGTATGTATGTATGTATGTATGTATGTACGTGCGTGTATGTATATATGTAAGTATGTATGTATGTATGTATGTATGTATGTATGTATGTATGTATGTATGTATGTATGTATGTATGTATGTTTTGGCCCTATTTTGTTTTCCCTCTATCACAGTCTATCACCACAATAATTAAAAGTCCTGAATTTTTATTATCACTCTCATGCAGATGATACTCAGATACACAAATCCATTGACCCTAAAAAAATGCCCATAATTAATTTATTCCGTTAGAAATTGCATGGTTTATGCGAATCTTTCTTTGTGACGTAGCGCTTTTGTTGTTGTATTGTGACATTGAACTGTCGTGTATCTGTTTTGAGAGGAATTGTGTCATCGGAAGGGCTAACGTAGACAGTGGTTTTCCGTTGCCTTCTGTCATTGTAAATTAATACACAGTAAGTGTCACACTTACCACATTTAACACATCGATCGTTGATATACTTGTTTGTACAAAAACGTCTAAAAAAGAGGGTGATGGTCAGTTTCGATGACAGTCGGAGAGGGGCCGACGGTCAAGCTGAGCACATATATCACTTTCTGCTTTCTCCGTCCTCCGCGTCGGCCTTTTGAATTGAATTTTAAAATAGAACCACGTGCAGTACTAAGTGACACACTGAACAGAGTTTTGGTAAAATAATCTAAGTTTCACAAACCATTTTAGAAAAGTTAAATCTGTAATGAATGTATCTGTTAAAAATCCATACAAAATATTTTAAAATGGCAACTACTTATTCACAAATATCACAGCATAAAATCCAAGAGAATGCTGAAATTATATCCAGTGAAAAATTAAGAATTGAAAGAGCACAACAAACACACTGCTGCCTGTCAGGCGTACTACACACAGAACCAATATAAGATACACAGATGATGCGTGTTAATGGCATACACGCCAGATGTCCACTAAATTTTAGACGAATCAGTAAACTTTAGTGAGACGAAAGGATTGTTACTGAACAGGGAAAAAGACAATGCATTGTGTATTGTAAACAGGATGACAACCTGTCTTTCAATTTAACAAATAGACGAGAAACTATAAAACAAGCAACAACGTGAAAATACCTCCACAATCATAACAACCAACTGCAAAAACACCGCCGAAATAAGGCGAAGGATACCAATAACAAAACAAACATTACATAATATTAAGGCTGTTGTCTCCAATTCAAAACTAAAAACAGACACAAAAATTCAAACAGCGCTGACATATATCTTTTCCACACTATTTTTATGCATGCAAAACGTGGATTTTAGATGCACAATGGTGTAAAGGTTTAAAAGCATTTGAAATGCGAAAATATCAACGAATATTGATAATCCCCTGGACAGCAAAAGTAACAAACATGGAAATTCTAGTGAAAATTGTAAAATAAAGACGTTTAGAAATAGACAAAAAAAAGATGTGTTGGCCATGTGTGGAGACAAAATTGACTAGAAAAACTAGCAACATCTGGATTCATAGAAGGGACAAGAGCTCGTGGCAGACAACGCACCACATACGTAACGGCGTTAAGACAAACACATCCGATATCACTACCAACTTGATTGCGAAGAAGCGTTGAAGATAGGCTGGCGTGGACAGGGATAACAAGCCACAGTAGTGACGATGATGATTATGAACGCAAGCCACAGTAGTGACGATGATGATTATGAACGCAAGCCACAGTGTTGTTGATGATGATTATGAACGCAAGCCGCATGTTGTCGATGATGATCATGAACGCAAGCCACAGTGTTGTCGATGATGATTATGAACGCAAGCCATAGTGTTGGCTATGATGATTATGAACGCAAGCCATAGTGTTGGCGATGATGATTATGAATGCAAGCCATATGTTGTCGATGATGATTATGAATGCAAGCCACAGTGTTGGCGATGATGATTATGAACGCAAGCCACAGCAGTTACGATATTGGTATAAACGCAAGCCACAGTGTTAACGATGATGATTATGAACGCAAACCACAGTGTTAACGATGATTATTATGAAAGCAAGCCACAGTGTTAACGATGATTATTATGAACGCAAACCACCCAGTGTTAACGATGATTATTATGAACAAGCCATAGTGTGACGATGATGATTATGAACGCAAGCCACAGTGTTAACGATGATGATTATGAACGCAAGCCACAGTAGTGACGAGGTTTATTATGAACGCAAACCACTGTTAACGATGATTTATGAACGCAAGCCACAATAGTGACGAAGATTATTATGAACACAAGCCACAGTGTTAACGATGATGATTATGAACACAAGCCACAGCGTTGACAATGATGATTATGAACACAAACGCACCCTTAGATTAAAAAATACACTTTCCGTAATGCCACAAGAACTACACTAAAAACATTATGGCGAAAGATCTTTACCTCAAATATGCAATAATCTCCCTTTAAAATAAAGAAATTATAAATCTTGCAAAATCATTGAAAACAAACTTGAAGGCTGTCCTTTTTTAATAAGGCATAATATTATTAATTATCCAATAGTGAAATATATTTTATACATCAGATTCCTCATTTTATTTTATTTCTTTCACTTCTTGCAAATCCTTACATTTAGCTTATTTACGTACTTTTAACACTTTCTTTCTTTCTTTATCAGTTCACATTCTATCTTTGGGTGTATGGGTTCCGATGTCCAGATAATCTTTCTTTATCAGTTCCCATTCTATCTTTGGGTGTATGGGTTCAGATGTCAAGATGATCTTTCCTTATCAGTTCCCATTCTATCTTTTCGTGTATGGGTTCAGATGTCCAAGATGATTTTCTTTATCAGTTCCCATTCTACCTTTTGGTGTATGGGTTCCAGATGTCAAGATGATCTTTCTTTATCAGTTCCCCTTCTACCTTTCGTTGTATAGGTTCAGATGGAATATTCTTTCTTTATCAGTTCCCTTCTACCTTTCGTTGTAAGATGCGAGATATTCTTTCTTTATCAGTTCCCATTCTATCTTTGGGTGTATGGGTTCAGATGTCCGAGATATTCTTTCTTTATCAGTTCCCCTTCTACCTTTCGTTGTATGGGTTCAGATGTCCAGAGATATTCTTTCTTTATCAGTTCCCATTCTACCTTTGGGTGTATGGGTTCAGATGCCAGATATTCTTTCTTTATCAGTTCCCATTCTACCTTTGGGTGTATGGGTTCAGATGCCAGGATAATCTTTCTTTATCAGTTCCCATTCTACCTTTGGGTGTATGGGTTCAGATGCCAGGATATTCTTTCTTTATCAGTTCCCATTCTACCTTTGGGTGTATGGGTTCAGATGCCAGGATAATCTTTCTTTATCAGTTCCCATTCTACCTTTTTGGTGTATGGGTTCAGATACCTAGGATAATCTTTCTTTATCAGTTCAAATTCTACCTTTTTGGTGTATGGGTTCAGATGTCTAAGATGATATTTCTTTATCATTTCAAATTCTACCTTTCGGTGTATGGATTCAGATGTCAAGATGATATTTCTTTATCATTTCAAATTCTACCTTTCGGTGTATGGATTCAGATGTCCAAGATGATATTTCTTTTTATCATTTCAAATTCTACCTTTCGGTGTATG
>JAXRKP010002166.1:26710-66390 GCA_037039925.1 Doris montereyensis | reverse complement strand
GTTAGGTTATGCTAAAAAAGATGAATTAAATATAAGTTCACGTAGCTGATAGTCATAATCGCAATAAAAAGATTTAAATTGTATCTATACTAAGTTTTTAAAAAGCTAATACACAATTGTGAGCTCTTTTATAAAGCATTGGACACTGGCTCTTAAACTTTACTGCTTCTGACTATGTAGTACAGTTTTGAGCTTTGGTTGAAATAACATATTTCGAATATATTGTATTATTTCACTACTGCTCTTCCAAGATAATACAGTGATTGTTACAAATCCAGGAAAATGACAAGTAATGTATTAAACTTAATGATGGTTTCAAATCTCTTCATTCCCCATAAAACAAATGAAGTGAAATGTGACATAATTAAATATCATAAAATGATTCTAAAGTGCTAAGTATTAATTTACCATATCAATATTAACCACTCTCCTCTCCCCGCCCGTTTTTTCTCTTAAAATTAAACAAAACAACCAATATTCCAATTTGGTTTGAAGAAATGCTGTTTTTAGCATACTTACAACTACGCTTACAAATTCTATAGATCTACATGTGCTTAGAACAACCCTAGCACATACACCTACAGTTACACATATAATATGGAAATTTTCTCAAGATTTGAAATCCATAAACTTAATGTAAATAAAAGGAAAGTGAAACAATCATCAACAAAAAACCCATAAAAGAAGAAGCTCCTCATCATCTGGCAGCAGATACGGGTTTTGGACGACACCTGAGACATCAAACTACTACGATGCTCCATATGGCTCCCATGATATGACAATCACATTCACATGTTGCCACCCAACACAAAACAAATTCATGTACCGATACTGATACCCTGAAAACACATTTACCCATGTAGGTGAAGTGATTCGTAGGTAACAGAGACATATTTACATTCATGCATGTTTCTAACACATAGAAAATGTCTAAAGTCAGATACTTTTGCGATTTAGACGTAGAAGAGAAGACGGAAAATGATCTAATTTTAAAATAATTTAAAAACACAAAGAAGGAAAGTAAGAAAAGACAAAAGTTGTCAGATCTGCAAAAAACATGAAATATCATTTAGGCCTCATGTAATGCCAACATTCTACTTTGATCGCCACCCAAAGTATTGGTATTTCACAAGAAAAGATGTCGCAGAATGTATGTTTGTTCTGACTTAAAATGCCACATAGAGAAGAAAATAAAAAGCAAAGCAGTAATTTCATTGTCAATCGCTCTCCCACCTTCTTCTCTCTCTTCTTCGTCCCTTCTTGTTCTTTTTCTGCTTCCCCTTTTCTTTTTTCTTCTTTTTCTCCTGATTCTCCTTCTTTCTTCCTTTATTCTTTTTTCTTCTTCTTCTTCTATTTGACTCCTTCTGCTTACACCTTCCACACAAGATAAAAGAAAGGACAACTTGTACATCCTATGAAGGTGTTCGGGGTAACAGCAAGCGACAGAAGAATGAATGGAAAATGAAAACAATCATTGTATGTGATTACATCTAGCAAACTATGTGTGTTGTCAACATTGACAAAGCCAGGGAGCTGTTTTTAAACAAGGACATGAACAATAAGTTATGAGTCCTCAGAACCTTGGGCCTTTTTTTTAACAAAACGATTTCCACAGATCTCAAAAGCAACAGTGGATTTTTTTTTATTCATAAAATTACCGCAAAAAAAACATTATTATCCTTATTTTAAGTTTTTTTCCCATCATGTCCCAGCCTCAGGAAAATAGAACACAGACAACTCAACAGACAATGAAAATTCTTTGAAAGAAAGCAATGCTGTATAGATTTATGACTCACAACTGAGTTTAACCGACTGACATAGTATATATAATTAGGTCTGAATTCTGAAGAAAAACCATTTATTGAAGACAATAAAGTCAGAAAATTGAGTCTTTCTATCTTCAGCCCCAAGGGCATGCAAAGACAGAAAATTATTTCCACTTTCTATCCAGTCCTTTGCAAGCCTCTCTAATCAATTTAAAATCCCATCGTTGGTGTCAAATTGATTCACATACACATCTCTAAACTTTCAATTACTCTCACTGATATGACAAGAAGAAAAAAAGCTTTGACATTGCTTACAAAGATCATAATTTTTTAAATCTCAGTAATATCATGGAAATACGAGTTGTTACAACAGTTTGAAATCAATTATTTTTTTATATATCTCCTTACTAAGAGATGGAAAGAACAGGTAAATAAGTAGTAAAAGCATGATCCTTTAGTAAAAGTGCATGCAAAAGTGTAAAATGAGACAAATAAAAATTAGACATGAAATGGGCAAGATCTATACTTTTTATAAGCATACATATTTTCCACTTTAGGCTTTTTCTACAGTGGTGATATACTTTGAATGAACAAGAAAAAGATTAAACAGAAAAGAAAAAATGTTCAATCCGTTAACAATTATCTCTTTGACAGAATCGGCATTCAAATTGCATCTACTTCATACTGTACCACAGAAAAAAAAATAAAATCTAAAAAATGAAAATTCCTATTCTTTTTTAGGGTATCAACACAATATTATGCAGGTAATGTTATTATGTGAGCTTGTTATTATCCTTTTTTATTAAACAATTAAACAACAATTTTCCAACTTTAAGACACATAGTAACAAACAGAAAAAATAAAAATCCAACAAAATCCCAAACTTAACAATCTTTCCTCCAAAGAAAAAAAAAACAAACCTCTATTCCCATACTCTGGCACGGGTAGACAGATTTCAGTGCTGCACACTTCCTAGAGCATGAAAAAAAGAAACAGGGAGAAACCGCTACGTCTAGGGGCGATATCACAAATTATTATTGACAATCATAACATTAATGGTGAGAGTCATTTTCAACAAGCCACTTGCAAATTCCCTCAAAAAGCTATAAGGTCATGGTTGCATTTATTTACTGTGCTTTCACACCAGTAAAAAAAACCCAACAAATCTGGGATAAGCAAAGTTTGGATATCCAAATCTTAAAAAGAAAGAGTGAAAGAAACATAAAACAAAAATGAAAGTATTGGACAATTTGAAAACAAAGCTTAAATGACACAATGCACAAACTAATGAAAAATACAAACAGAGAAATACAAAAGGCTGCTTTTATTTGCAGCTATAAATTTGTTCAGCCAAACTTTAAAACGTCATTAAATCAAAAACAACTTGTCCATTACTTATGCCTACAAAAAATTACACTTAACTCTTTCTGCCCGGAGTGATGACTCAGTCGTCGATGCGTATTTGCCAATTCTGTGGGAAGAACTATAGTTACCGATTCAATTTCCGATCTCCATGCGATTTTAAGAGCTGGCTATCAATACCTAGGACCCTGGGCTCTAGGAGATAGCTTTTGAACTACGGCACGTTTAGACTCTTCTGTTCCGGTCTACTTTCGTTTTTACATTGCCAAAGCGTTTCCAACTGTCCAACATTGAAATTTCATAAAAATTCAACGAGATATAGGCTGAAGACCATCCAAGCAACCTCATCCTTTTGATGTAACGCAGGCTAGTGCCCATATGATGAAATAACAGATGTCAGTGAGATTAATAGTGATGTCAGTCACCTGTAGCAAGAGATGATAATCCAAATCAGTCAACAAGTCCACCCATCTAGCCATAGTGTTGATCAAGATCTAGATCCAGACATCCCCTCTACCATCTGGTTTTATGACTATAATAAATAGATCTAGACCAAACATATTACTGCAATTACAGATAGATCTAGATTTAGAAACAGAATTGAAAAGGACTGGCTCACTTTGAAAATGGTGGTGAGACAAACACTCGCTTGTTTCAACCCAACCGCAATGTCGGTGTGAATCCTGAAAGATTTTTTAGCTTAGCGTTGAGATTTTAAAATATTCAAACAAGAAAAATTTTTCAGGCAAATTCCCTCATGTTATACATCAATTGAAAACTACTTGATTTACTCCATTATGATTTAACCATTTGCATTACATCAAACAAAATTTTTGAAGAGATCTGATGAAAATAAAACTGAAGGTAAAGGAATTTTTTTTTCAATTGTTTTCCCACTCACTCCTTTTCTCCTACATTTCAAACTCTATAAGCATGCAAATCACCCCAATCACTGTTTAAAGTGATAGGAAATTTATTTCCCTTCAATATGATACCAAATATGTTGACTTGTTGCTTATTTTGATATATTTATATCAGATTTAAGAACTCGGGTAGAAATTTCACACCGCTCAGAAAGTTAATTCCAGCGAAAACTGAGGGACACCGGATTTTTAATTTCGGGTGAAAAGAGTTAAACGTATAAACAACAAGGGATGAATTTGTTCTGACTAACTGCATTTGGATTTCAACTCTTATTAAGAAGATTGAAAAAAAAACCCAGAAAGATGATTCAGCAGAAATTTCTAATCTTTAATGAAAATCAATATACACTTTCACATTTTATAGAATTCAACTAAGACTAAAAGAAATTTGATCTTAACCAATAAAGAAGATTTTTTTTTCATTAATATCATATTGCTGTACACAAGATAATATGCCTCAAACTTATATGGGGAATAATTCCAACTAAACTTAAATCAGCAACAACATTCAGATGGTTGAAAAGCGTCAAATTAATGGACACGTTAAAAAACACCTGATGAGCTTATCCGAAAATGACACGGTGAATGCTGAACTGCTGTCTTAAAAAATTGTTTTTTATTACCAGAGGAAAAATAAATAAAAGTAGGTCCTCTTGCTAAAATATTTGGATCCAGATTGGTTAATTTAACATTTATATTAATAATTTTTTAAGTATTTTATTGGCCTTTTCCAGAAATATTGAAATTTTCATGAGCAAAAGCAAATGCTATGTTAAACAAATTGTACAAGCACTCATTGCAACTGCAAGACAATGTCCTGTGGATAAATAAGTGTCAATTTAATACTATGAGTAAAATTCTCATTTGTCTTACACGCTGTCCCTTGTATTGTAAAACATACACCTATGAGTTGAAATAATTTTCTACTACTTTATTGTTTTGCTAGAAAAGCACGGTAAGCAGGATGGTTATTAATGATGGCACTAATAGCAAAAGAGGTTAAAAAGAAAAACTTGACCGTTTGAAAAAATCAACACACAAACAAGACTATATAAACTGGGCCCACAAAGGGGCTAGAATATCAATGAGCATTTACGTCAACGTTTTGTTCAGGAAATCTCTGTACTAACGAATCCCTCTGGCGTTTAGTTTTAATGGCTGCTATACAATTTCGAGCAGCAATCTCAGACATTTTGTTGCGGGAATCCCAAGTGTTACTGCCCATATGAGAAGTATGACAGTTTTTCAGGGCGACCAGAGGGTGCGTCACAGGGAGTGGTTCGGGTTCAGTCACATCCAGACCAGCAGCTCCAATGTCGTTGTTCTTCAGGGCCACTCTAAAAGCCTCATGATCAATGACACCCCCACGGCCGGTGTTGACCAGGATGGCACCTTTCTTCATCCTCTTGAAAACATCAGCATTGAACATGTGATGAGTCTAGTTGGAGTGGGAATGACAAGGAGCATTACATTAAGTGACAACACAAATTTTAAAAATCCCCCTTCCTTTCGTCCCATTATACACTATGTTCAAACAGTTATTTTATGAGTGGCTATCTGTGGTGGTTGGCTGACCACAGGCGATACCTAAAAGTTTGTGTTCATGTTGCCTACTCCTCTACGCATTGGTCATTTGACTTAAGTCTATACCCAAATTGAGTTGCTCAGGCTGTCTCTCTTGGTAAAATGTACACTCCTTTGTTATTAATATAAGTGCAATGCAAACAGCAGTGGTTGCCATCAATATGAAAATACATCAAAATATACAAGACTGTATATGGGGTAGAACTAGACATTTTGAAAAAGGGAGATAAGAGGTTCCCAAAAACGGTACAAATATAAGAAGGTACTTCAGGAGGGCGTCGGTGGCCAAGTGGTTGGGCTGCCGTACTTAGGATCATGACGTCCCAGGTTTCTTTCTTTCTTTATCAATTCACATTTCTGCCTTTCGGTGTATGGGTTCAGATGCCCGAGATGATCTTTCTCTAGGATGCCCTGTCCTGGCATTTCTGCTTCCCTCCAAAAAAGTTAAATTTCTATGCTTCTGCCCTCCAGTCTTCTACCCTGGGCTCTAGTACCTTATACTGATTTAGTCACTCTATTGCCATCCACCCCACCTACATGCCCAAACCATCTCAATTGATCTGTTTCTATCTTAGTTTTTATGCCATCTGCTTTGGTCTGATCTCTTATTGTTGTGTTTCTGATTTTATCTCTTTTAGTTTTCCCTACTACTCTTCTTAGATATTTCATTTCAGCTGCCTGTACACTACTGTATTCTCTACTGTCTAAGGTCCAGGTTTCGTAGGCCAGAGGAGAGTAGGACAATAAACTGTATTGTACACTGCCATTTTGGTTTCCGTTGACAACTCCCACCTACCCACAAACGCCTTTCCCAGATGGTTATACACTGCACTTGCCTTTTGATTCTCTGGCCGACCTCCTCTCCCGCTTTCCCTCAGAGTCAATCATCACTCCCCGGCAATTGTAGCCCCTGAACCCTTTCCAAATTCAACCTGCCCAATTCAAGATTCCGTGCTTCAGCTTCCCCAGCCACTAGCATTGCCCTGGCTTTCTCTGCATTCACTCCATTCTTCTTTCACCTAGTTCACTGTTCATAATGTCGATATTGGACCCTCCAAATAGAACCAAATCATCGGCAAATGAAAGCACCGAAATACATTTACTGGCCTGAGCTTCCACACCCATTTTCACCCTTCCCATTCCTGATGATGCCACTGCGACCGAATCCACAAATGTGATAAACAAAAGAGGACTTAGGTTACAACCCTGTCTCACTCCCATATCAACATCAAATTCTGCAGATATGTTTCCAGCACTCTCACTGCACACGTTGGTCCATCGTAAAAACCCCTAATGGCTTCTATTAAATTTTGCTCCACCTTGTGTTCTTTCAAGGAATGCCATAGTTCGTCCCTCCTCACAGTGTCAAATGCCTTCCCTAAATCAACAAAAACACAGGTGCAAGTCAATGTTTCTCTCAAAGGAATTTTTCTATCATTTGTCTAACTGTAAATATGTGGTCTTGTACACTTTTTCCTGGTCTAAATCCACTCTGATGCTCTTCAATCTGATCCTCTACTCTTTTCCCCAGTCTCCATTTCCAGCATCCTGGCATACACCCTTCCTGGAACGCTAAGTAGCAATATCTCAAACAGTTTGAGCATTCCATAGCTGATCCTTTCCTATGTATTGGTACTACCGTTCCCTTTCTCCAGTCGTCTGGCACCTGTTTGGACTTCCATGCTTGTTGGCATATTGCATGTAGCAGTTTGTCTGCCTCTCTCCCTGATTTTTAATCATTTCTGGATAAACTTGATCTGCTCCGGGGCCTTTCCTTACTTCACTTTCCCTATAGCTCTCTGGACTTCTTCCATTGATACATCCACATCCCCAGCCGTCTCCTCTGGATTACTTGTTACTGTTACTAATTGATCTTTACTCCTTGTTTCATGCGTTCTGGAGGGATTATGCAATTGGTGAAAAAAACTTTCCCATGTTTCCATGACCTCGCTGTCTTCCCTCATTATCTCTCCTTTGGCGTTCTTAATTTGTCATATTGGCCATGTTTTGGTCCCTCTCATGCTCGATTTCCCCCCAAACAGCCCTCGATTTCCTGATAGCTTTCTTGAAGTCTTTGTCCAAACTCTTCCCACTGTTCCCGTTTTGCCCTCCTTACTTTCCCCTTGGCGATAGTTCTTTTATTCACGTAATCTATCCTATCATCTGGTCTCCTTGTTTGCAAGTACCCCCTCCAGGCATCCCTCCCTACCCTGATCCTAGTCTTGACATCCTCATTCCACACATGCCGCTCTCCTAGGTTGACTGGGTGTTCCTAGGGAAAGACACTTGACGGAATTTCCCCACTCGACCCAGGTACAAATGGGTAACAGTAATAGCTTGGGAGTAAAAACCCGCATGAGACTAGCATCCTGTCCAGGAGATGAATGTCATGAATTAGTTCGCTTCCACGCCACAGAAACCAGGGTAAGCTCTGGCTCTATAGGTCGCATGGCCTTGGAGGAACTTTTATTTTATTAATACAGTGGATGCTGCATAAGTCGACGTTGCATAAGTTGATTTTTATCTGAGTCGATGTTTTCTTTGCGGTCTCATCCCCACACACTGTTTAGTTAATAAAAAAAACTGTCCAAGTTAACATCGACTTAACAAAATGCCTTTAAGTCAATCTTTTTTCATGATTCGCAGACGGTAAAAGGAATAGCATATGTCGATGTTTCAATTTCAATAGCATCAACGGTCGTTGAGCCCACAGCTAAAGAACACGATCAATACAAACATTAATGTAGATCTATCTGTATTAGGTGTGGGTGTGGGTGGGGTGTCCTTAGCATGTTTTTTTAATTTGATATAGCCAATCTTAAACACTACCATTTTACTTGGCATGTCTAATTTAGATAAAAAAAATATCAAATTTTTTTCTTCTCCATATGATGGTTGCCATGGAACGCCGCCATCTTGGATTTTCATTGTGAAAATAACAACAACCTTGTTTATAATATGTTTTTTCAGTTATAAATAAATTTAGCTATAACTTTGCACACACATTATTCGGTTCAAGATCTAGGTGCACCCAGTAGCTTTTTTTGATAAATTAAACTGTTTTGATTTTATGAATTTTTTTGAAAATGCATACAGCAACCTTTCCAATTTTTGGCAAATTTAATGACAAAAAATTTGTATTGCAAAAGTTTGAAGAGATATCAAAAAAGCTATTGGAATGAAAAAAAAATTTGCGTTATAGATGTTATACACTAAATTTAGGGGCAATCGGACAATAAATAAAAAGTAAATCGCATATCACTGTCAAAAAGTAACATTTTGAACTGTTTTTTCCGTTATTTTAATGTTTTTCGCATGTAAACCTATAAGAGATTAATACAATACTTTGACACATCATACAATCTTGAGAGGCTATCAAATACTTCATGTCAACCCTATTTCAACTGCTCCAGATTTCTTATACTCATGTCGGGATGGCATTTTTCTTATAACAGGTGCACGGAATGTTTCCCGTAATATTCGCCGATCTTAGCTAATATTGACAATAATTCATCAGAAGTAAATTTTTTCGGATAGAAAACTAAACAGTAATTAAAATAAGTACCAACTTGTTATACAACATTTTTGGCTTTTATGGTACAACTGATGAGTTGAAGGTTAGGCCGAATCATTTTTTAAAAATCGTATAAAAAGGAAAGAATCGATACTGAGCCTTTCTTATGATATGAATGTCAAGGGAATGAACTGCTCCATTCAGTAGTGCAATAAACGAGTTTTGTCCCATCTGTGATAAAACTGCCTTCCTCAGGAACCAGCCCCCCCCCCCCCCCCCCCCCCTAAGTTATCTTCTTTACTTGCATTTTTCTTGAAATGTAGTTTTTTCACATTGAAATTCTATCTCCTCCGTCATTTACTGACTGATTTGTATTATATTTGGCACACAGGTTACTCTTGTCAATAACATAGGATGACTATATTTTGACAGTTACTAAAAGCAATAACCCAAACTCAAAAGCAAAATAAAAATCACTTCAGACCCCCCCGGGAGGTTTCACAATGGCATGCATTTATTATATTATAGAGCACTGTGAGTATTTTACCCCCTCTTACACTCCATGGGCTCAACAAACATGAAATAGGTAGTTAACACCAAAGAAGGGGAGATGACAGAGCATTTCTATTTGGCCTGAAAAGACAACCAGCCCCCATGCCCATTTTGTTTTACCCACAATATCGAATATCGTGTACTCACTGATCTAATAACAGTACTTGATAACACCTGGGGTATAACATATATTTAATATATATATACATACAAAAAGTACCTGTGGTGTAAGATTGCAGCAAACACACACGAAATCACAGTTTTTAATAAGTCCCTCAAAGTCGGTAAATTCAGCCTCAAGGTCCTTTGCGTAGCTCACCTTGAATGAAAGTAGACAGCATGATCAAGTTTAACTGGAAAACAGAAGCAGACAGAAAATAACAAAAGAGGGACTAAAATTGGTAATCCCTTCAATTGAGGAGAAAAAAGGCTTGACTTGCGATGATGTATAAGATCAAAAACAACCTGGTGGCCATTTCAAACCCTGATCCTCTAACCCTTTTCAGGCGGGTCCCGTATCTTTCCATACCGCTGGTTACTCTAAGCACACCTACGCTAATGGTGGGTCCCGGGTACATTTGCATCACTCCCGACCTTCCAGCAAGACAAAGCGTTAGTGGTGGGTCCCGTATAACTGCACTGCATTGCACTCAAAGACGGGTTTTGGGAATGCCCTTATTCTGACCAATTACGCTGATCAACCCACGCCACGCCAAATAGAGAAAGTCTATTATTCTAAAGGGGTAAAAGTGATAGTTCATTTCTGAGTCTAACACACACTTGATATATTTCTTATAAAGAGATACAAGAACACACAGGAGTTCTATCTTAAATGCAGGCTGTAGACCCTCTGCAAAGTGGACTAAACCAAAGACTCTTGTCTTCGTATGACCGACGCAACTTCTGGACATATGTCAATTAGTTTAGTAAGAAGCTCCACCCACAGGCAAACAATAGTGATTGATATAAATAAAAGATATCAGTGGCCACCTATGGTCAGCCTGAATGGAGAGAGTGACATTCAGTCAATAGAAAGAAACCATGTTCTGGGTTGACCAATCAGGGGGAGCATTGTGTTGATGCTTATATTGTCAAACGTCACAAACATCAAAATACATCTCCACCTCTTTTTCACATAAGAATGAAGAGATTAGAGTATTGAAAGTACAAGGGAAAATTGAAGCTTTCATCTGAGTTCAGCGACCAGCAACAAAGGAACTTTGATCTCTCAAACAGGTCCATTTCACATGGTCACGATGACATGTGGTATCTGGACAAGAGGAAGGATGGCTATTTGAAGTGTATAGACATTAGAAACTACAAGAGTCTATCTTCCTACTGTATAGAAAGGACTAAGGAGGAGACTTACATCCAGAAATGGGGGAAGATGTGAAAAACCACTGGAGGTGGATTACTATTGAACTGTAGGAAGGGAACAGCCAATAATACAAAACGATGGTCACTCATGTCATTGTACAAAGAGAGGGTGATACTAGTGATAGACATAGGGTAGGAAGGGAGTTTTCAAAAGCATGGGAAACATGTAGCTGAGGAGAGGTGTAAGGTCTGGGATAGAGTGCTGTCGCAGCTGGGGTGATACACATCTGTAAGCAATAAACCGAGGGACCTGTTTCTTTCATCATTGGAATGTGTTACCTATGCACATTGGACTTAGTCATGGGATTAGCAAAAGGTGGTTGGACATTTTCTCTAGTATTAGTATTATGGTTCCATCATTTTATTTAGATGTGAGGAATGAAAATATTCTGTTAAAAATAAAGATAAATGTTGTTCATTGAAACCCTGCTCTATATGTTACCTCATCTCTCTGTCTGTCTGTCTGTCTGTCTGTCTGTCTGTCTCTCTCTCTCTCTCTGTCTGCCTGTCTGTCTCTCTCATTTTCTCCGTCCTCTCTATTCGTTTTTCTTTATCTTCCTCATTCTCTTTATGTCTCATGTTCGTTTCCTTTCTTCTTTCTGTCTCCCTTTCTATTCCTCCCTCCTCTCTCTCTCCGTCTCTTATGGCAGTTGTATTTCGTTTTCTTCTTTCTTTTTGTCTTTTCTTTTTTATTTATTGTTGTTATGAGGCTTTGCTCTTTTGATGAATATTGCTCGATGGGTCATTGCACCAACGGCTCTATTAGTATTAGTTTAGTCCAGTATTGTTTAGTGTTTATTTGTTTCTATGTCTCCTTGCTGCTTATAAAGGTTGGGCACACTGAAGATTTCTCGGTCCTGACCCGTTTTCTATCTATTAGTGTTATACCTTTAATATTCCTCTTCATTAGTAATGGGCCAACTGCAGTATTATCCCTTTTCCTGTTTAATATAAGTAGGCTGTAATAGATGTTATTGTCAGTAAAAAATACAATACAAACACGATGACAATAACAATAACAAAATGAATTGCCCGCTATGTCACGTTACTCAACGGAGATAAAAAACTATCACAAAATCACAGGTATGTCGTGGTGAAGTGCGGCAGCCTCGTCAGCCGGGCGAGAAAACTATCATACACAGCGGAACAAGATTATTGGACCGATATTGAGGTCAGCCGGCAGGTTAGCCATACAAGGGTTACAGTTTCATCCCACTCTCTAGCACCAAAATTACAAACAATGGTCCTTCCTTGCCGAAAGAAACTATCCATATGACATATATTTTTTTGCTTTAGACTCTTCATACACCTACCAACGCATATAAATTATATCCTCAGGCATATATTTCCAACATTGATTACAAAAACTTGTCAGAATCTTCAGAAGTGAAGGGGGACATGAAAAGGCAGCCAGCATGATCAAACCTGACCGACTGGAAATAAAAATGAAATCTTACATAAAAACTTAAATTTTTCGTTTGTCTTTCTTTTAAATATCAAGGGGTAATAAAGATAACCAAGGAAGGCATGAGAGAATAGCATGGAGCGCTTTGACAGAGGGCCACTCTCTGCAGTAGAAGGACACAATCTAGAATCAGGATCAGAATCAGAAACAACCTCCAAAGATTGAGCGCTTTTACTTTTCGAAGTGAAATCCATCCAAAATATGAAATATGCCTACGGCTTCTATCTTCTAAACGATGACTAAAACCAAGTTATGATAAAATGCTACAAGACAGGCTCACCTCTCGCACATCACAGTAGTAGATCTTGTTGAAACCAAAAGGGCTTGAGGCGACGTCCAACATTGTAGCCAATTCGCCCCAGTCCATAGATACCAAGCACAGAGCCAGTCAGTTCCTTTCACAAAGCCACATGGGTTTCCATGGACCCCATTCCCCATTCTTGACAGCATCCACACCTGAGACAAGTAATGGAATATAAGATATAATTTGTAAGACACAAAATTTTTTTAGCCTGCAGCATCTAAACCTCCTCAGCGATACAGAATAAAGATTTCATTTCAACAATCTCATTTGTGGCTATTTTTGAGGCCCCTCATGTTCGTCCAATCAGAATGCTAGAACGCAAGGCAGCCTTGCAATGCACTTGGTAACTGACTGCTACTCTAGATAGTAGGTGGTCGTTTCACTTCACAAATCGGAACCAGTATGCAAATCTTCACCTGTTGTTTGTTTTTCACTTAACTCCACCCCTTGGCCCTGGATAACTCCAAGTCTATCAATTAATCCTAGTACAGCTTTGCCAGAAATGGAATAAAAACCACTGAAAGATTCTGTGTCCACACATGTAGAGCAACACAACAGCTTCCTTGTGGCAGCTAATAGGGATATCTAGGTGACATGGAATAACTCTTTAATTAAGCCACAAGGACATAAACTGACAAAATCACATCTGTTCTCTATATTTGAACTCAGGTGATATCAAGTTTTGGTAATTTTTCTTTTCTTTTCTGTACTGCCCTGAAAACAGCCAAGGTATCTTTAACGTGCATCAAGTGTTGTGATCTGCACAACAACCTCCTTTTGATCATCCATCTCTGATGGGACTAGGTGTCAATCCACCTACCTGGATCAGAGAGGTAGGTTTTAGTAAAAAAATAACAAGGAAATCTTTCAACCAGTTGGGGCATAACCCATGATCTTTTGGTTAGAGAGGAACCTTGCATCTTGACTACAACATTTAAATTACAAATATTTTTTACTTTTATTCGTTTGAAAGGAAACATGAATGTGCATTGCATAATATCATACAGCTGACATAAAGGCAATGAAAATTTTTAAAATCATTTTGCTTATTTAAAGATGGGAGAGGGGGGGGGGGGGGGGGGGGGCTGTCTTTAAATAAGCAAAGTGATTTTTAAAATTTGCATTGCCTTTATGTCAGCTGTATGACATTATGCAATGCACATTCATGTTTCCTTTCAAACGAATAAAAGTAACAAATATTTGTAATTTAAATGTTAAGTACGTATTAAGACTAAAACTAAAAGTAAGTAGATAATTATATTGGGATAATATACCTTCAACAACACGTCTCGCTGTCATAAGTAACAAAGATACGGTCAACTCAGCGACACTGTCAGTGGATACACCTGGAGTATTTGCTACCTGTATTGCAAGAGAATGAAGACAATAACAATACTAATGAATAATACAAAGGAGCCATAGTGGAGTGAAGTCAAAGGAAATATGACAATAAGTGACAACTCCACTAATAAAGACAACAAACACGTGACGCTCCGGGTATAACACTTCGCCAGACGACAAACGAAATATCTACAATCTAGATCGATAGGCATCACACAGTGTGATGTCAGAATAAAAATAGAAAAGAGGAAGAAAGAAAGAAAAAGACAGTGATGATAAGAAACATAGCAGAGGGGGTGTGAAGAATGAGCGAGAATGGAAGGTTCAGATGTAGAATGAAATAAAAATGTGAAAATAAGTAAGTAATAAAAGGTGAGAAGGAGATAGAGAGAAGGGAGAAATAGAGAGAGAAAAAGGAAGAAAAAATAGGGAAGAAAGAAAGGGAGAGAAAGAGGTGTGAGTATGGGAAACAAGAACGAAAAAAAGAGGATAACTTTAAGACTAGATCTATATCTCACTGGGTCTAGAAAGAAGAAATGATAGAGAATGAAAGAAACGAAGTATCAATCAAGGCAAAAATTTACACTGAAGTGCGATACATTTTGTATACATTTCGCACCTTCAGTGTAAATGTTTGCATTGATTTTGAATTTTGGAACATGGAATATTAGGGCAATAAATGGAAAAGAGTTACAATTAGCTAAAGAAATGGAAAAATTCAAAGTAGATATTTTGGCCATTACAGAAACAAAGAAAAAGGACAAGGAATAGAAAATGTAGGACTGAATCATATTTTAATCTTCTTAGGAGTAGGCCTCCTAATGCATAAAAAAAAGCAAGAAAAGCTACTAGAAAGTTGGAAATTTATAAGCCCAGGGCTATAAAAGGTAAATATTACACCAAAAGAAAGAGAAATTAAATTATTAATAGCTTATGGACCAAATGAAGATGCCACAAAGAAGAAAAAATATCTTGAAAACAATTACAAACAACTGCAGAGAATCTTAAACCCAAACAGGAACTAATGGTTTTAGGAGATTTAAATGCTAGAGTAGGCAACAATGTAGAAAAATCAGGAGGAGTAATAGGTAAAGAAGGAGAGACAGCAATATCTCCAAATAGAGAGAGACTAATAGATTTTTGCCTAAAGAATAACATGAAAATAGCCAACACATTTTTTTCTCATAAAGATATCCACAAATATACAAGAGTAAATGAAGACAGATATATATGAAAAGACAATCATAGACTACATAATAGCTAGTAGCTCCCTTTTTTACAGTACAATGGATGCAATGGAGAAAAGAGAGGAGCAGAAATATTTAGTGATCATCACTTAGTGATTGCCAAAATGAGATTACTAAGTGAAGAAAACAAACAGAAAAGGAAAAGAGATGAAAGCTACTAAACTCAAAATAGAATAACTAAATAAACAATAGTAAAATAGATATATACCAATCCAGGATAAAAAGATTTATCAGTGAAAGGCAGATGGATCTGAAGGAAAGCACAATAGAAGGAAAAGTGGCAATGTATAAAGAAACTCCTCAGTTGTACTGAAGAGAGGTCTGTGGTAGGAAACAAATTAAAGGCGATAGGAAATAAACAGCATGGTGGAATGAGAATGTCAAGACTAAGATCAAAGAAAAGAAGGATGCATGGAAGACAAATAAAAGAGGAATGAGAATAAATGCAAAGAAAACCAAAACAATGTTAGTAACCAGGGAAGCTAAAATACAAAATCGTAAACTGGCCAGGGAGAATTTAGAACAAGTTCAAAGGTACCATTACCTAGAGTAAGGATTAACTCAGACCATTAATGGTCATAAATAGTAGGAGTAATTATAAAAAAAATTATTAATATGAAACCGTATGGCAGTCTCCATAAATTACACGCTGCAAAAATGCATGATTCATCATGATGCATGATTTATTCATGTAATCAAATTTTACGTTTATTACCCTCTCAAAATACAACAGCTGACTTGATTCTACTAAAATGCAATAGCTTATCATAAGTCCGTCTTCAATCTTTTGCATTTAAAGGGTCAATTTTATTGAGAAATAAACTTGGTAATCTCCTCTTTGCTCATCTCAGTGACAGTGTTTGACAGTGTGTGTGTGTGTGTGAGTGTGATCTAGATCTATGTTAACTATGTGTACACATACACATGACAATGCAACAAATCTTGGCTAGCTCGACTCTGGTCACACTTGCCCACCCTTTCCCCATCCCGACTAGGTCACCTGCCACCAGACAATACAATCAGCTCTCTCTCTCTCTCTCTCTTTAAAGGATCACGGTGACAAACTAGGAGTTTGGTTTTGGGTCACTTTTACCCATGGAAATTGTACTCTGCATGACACGGGTGTCCACTGATTAAAAATTATTCCTTGTTGCCGAATAACTTCACTATCCCACCCCTTGTTCAAATCTTGAGTGAGAGAAGAACATAATAGATCTTCAAGAAGAGGTAAGGCCTAATGGATCTTGTCCTCAAACCAACAAAAATCAAACAAACCCAAACTATGACAAACAACTAACAAAACAAAAAAGGATGAAAAAATCGGGCTAAGGCTAAAGTGAAAGGGGTATATATCTAGACACTGAATGGTCATTCACTTTGTTTGAAGCCTGTGACCAGTAAACAATAGGTTGTGGGCCTTGACTATGTCAAGATGCACCTTCGCCAAAATGCATGATGTTTTGTCATCCATGGACTGTCAAGTTTGTCAGAGACTACAGTACTAAAATGTGCTGCCTAAAATAGTACACACGTACTGGAGTGGTTGCACTTTGAAAACTTGAACTAGGAGCAGGAATAAGAGTAAAACAGACATAATGATTTCATAAACAATGCCTCTATATTATAGGTCAAACACTTATAAACATATTTTTATCCAAATTAGTGGATGCTGTTTACGAATTAAAATGTGAATTTGTTCCCTCAAACTTTATGGCACAAGCAACAAAACAAAAACAGAAAGAAAAAGACAACAATACATCAAATCTCAAAAACAATTGCTTTCAAACACTTCTAAAACTTCATCTGGGGGTAAAATTACAGCAACAGTTTATTCTTTCAAATATGCTTTCACAGGTATAAATGAAGCATGAACATTTCTTCTTTCTAACATGTCATTTTGTTTTCTTTATATTTGAGGTCAGCCTCAGTTCCTGTTGCACTTTTATTCATACATGACACAAACCATGGGTTTACTTTTCCACTTACTAACAGTCCTCTGTTTTTGCATTCTGCAAGATCAATATGTTCATATCCAACAGACAATGTTGCTACAATCTTAAGTTGGGGTCCTGTCGATAAATAAAAAAATAGAGAAAAAAATTAAAGACAGAAAATTCAGTGAAGCCCTGAAATCAAATTTTTGTCTTAAGTTTTCAATATAAAACTTTTTTGTGCTTTTCTGGTCCTCACATCATTTCTATAAATGAATTTAGCAGGAAAAAGTTTCTACAGCCATTTTTTCACCACAGAAATTGAATTTATATGAGATACAATTGTGAAACAAAAGAGACACAATTACTAATCATCAACAGCTAAACAAAACCCCCACAAAAATTTTAGATTACAGCATATTGTTTCGCTCAGTCTATCCCATTACACATTTCTCACTCGAACACAAGTCTGGCGAGCCTATGGTAGCGGCTAGTGTGTATATAGATACATACACTACACTGCTTGAAGTATAATATATAAAAGTACCAATACAACAAAGCTTTACTATTATAACACAGCTTCCTAGTGACGCAAGTGTTTATACTGTAGTAACATTGACAGATCACATTATCTTTTTTCATGCATTGTTGGCTGATGTGAGGCAGTCATTATCGGAATGAAATTCTGACCATTTCAAGAGGACACTGGACAATGCGATCAAATACATGGAAAAAGAGAAGGTGGAAAGGCTGTCCACAGTACCTTTGAGGCTCAAATGAAGGAGAACAAAAGGAAAACATTGCAAAAAATAGCTCCGGAAAAGGCCAGATAAGAGAAAGAAGCAGAGGAGGGTGGTTCTGAAAAACAACCTGGAATGTTTCCAGAATCTTTCAGATTGTTTGTTACAATTGCATGTAAACTTCATGTATGAAACTTTCAATTGCTGGTAAATGTATTATTTTATCCCTTTCTTGTTATCTCCTCCTTATTTTTTAACAAATCAATACAAAAATTGGTAAACATAGAGTTCAACGCAATAGGCCTGCAAAACAACAGCGTTTTAAAAAAATTTTAATGTTCTGTATTGTTCACGTAAAAATTACATTTTGAATCACAATTGTCAAATAACAGAGTGAGAGAAATCAGACTGTTTCCATTATTTTTTTCATATTTTTCAAGACTAATAAGTAACCTAATCCAAAAGAAAAATCGCTCTGTTATTTATGGTCTTGGGAAATTATCTGCCAAGTTATGTTTCCATCACATGTCATTTGACAGAGGGGATAGATCTTGAAGGTAAGTTATATTCATAGTTTAAAATTCAAAACGATTGCCATAGCAACGCGATGCAAAAATAGACCCTTTACATTTCTTTATACTAATTTGGAGATATTGAATCCAGCCTTGATAATTAAAACCTTGTATCTTTAAACATTTTGAAAATGGCCTCCAGGACCCGTTCCCCCTTAATCACTAGTGGATTTCCCGTGGTTTTGCAGACAAATACTATCTGTAGACAGACTATCTAGATATGTCTAACGCTTCAAAAAACATAAATTTTCTCACCGTCACTGGATTAGGAGCCAAATGTTTGTGTGAGTCATCTTTTCAGAAATCTAAATCTAGATCTGGCTCGGCACCTTATGGGATAGTGTCATTGTGGCATGTAGATCTGGGTGTGTTTTGTAGTGGTGTGTATCGTTAGCAGTTTATTTTGTTTGTTTCATTTAAATTTACCCTGTCCATCATTTGCGGTAATCTCAGGGTTAAATTAAGAAGAAACTGCGAGATAAAAGATCAGCCAAAGGCAAAGAGTGAAAGGAAAGAAATAAGACCTACCAGCAGTCCCCGCCAACCGCCCACATGTCTCTAGATCTAGAGCTTGAGATGTCTAAATTTAGATAAGATTTAGATGTTTGGTCTTCTCTCAATTTCTTGCACGTAGGTCTGTTGGTGTGAGTCCCAACTACAATAATCTACGACTGGTTTTACTAAAGCCTTGTAGCACTTTTTACATTTTTCTTTTCTCATTTATTTTGCCCTCTAAAATCATCCTTCCTGGACCTTCATTACGCTTGGTGTGCACAGCGTACAAAACTCACTCCTCTTAGTTGGCCGACACGGTGCTCCTGGATCATGCTGAGCAAGGTCAGTAAAGCGGTCGCCTGCTAGCTTTGCCGCAATTAACGATAATTTATAGGTCCAATTAATTAGCTACTATCTGGCTAAGATAGCCACTGACAGCAAATGTGAACTTTAAGGGAGGGGGGGGCGTCCTGGAGTGAAAATTTTCCTGTTTGTTCCGATCAATTTAATTTATGTATAGGTGTAATGGGCATGGTGCACTGAGTTGAAACATGTCACTGCTTTTTCCTGGCGCTTCCGGTTGCCATTGAAACGGTGGCCATCTTCGATTTTGCCCCACATTTCACCTAGTTCAATACCAATAGGCTTTTTTTATTTTTCAACAAATTTCTTTCAAACTTGGCACACACCTTATTTGATATGGTACAATATCTAAATTTGATTAGATCCGATTTTTGTTTTATTAGTAAGTTTTTATTTCATGAATTTAAAAAAAATACATAGCAAAAAAAAAGCATCTAATCATTTCTTTATTTCCCCCCCACATCATCCATACCAAATTTCATGAAGATACCTTGAAAAATAAAAAAGTAGATAGGAAATAATGAACAAAAAAGGACATTTTGAGAAAATCGTATGTTTCTCTTATTTTGTGTTATTTGAATACATTTTTCTCCCATAAACCTAAGAAAAGAGTAGGATAATACATAAAAACATCTCAACTACTTCTTATTGACACTGTTTCAAGTGCACCAGCACCTTTTTAGTCATTTTGAGATGGTGCCTTTTGATAATAGGTGCGCAGATTATGTTTCGTAGTTTCCGGACGATCTAAAGGAATATTTAAAATAGATCCTCAAATAAGTTTGTTATGGATAGCATTTATTGTGACATCAAAATGAGTACCAACTTGCTATACTTTCCATAGAATTTCTGACTTTATTGTATAATAGCTGCGTTGAAAGATAGGCGTGTATCATTTCTAAAAAATTCCTATAAAGTTAAAGTTCTAATCGATACTGAGATTCTTTTATGATATCATTATGACGGGAATGAACTGCTCTATCCACTAGTGTGATAGACTAAATTTGTCCCATTTTCGGCAAAAATGGCATTCCTTTTTTCTTGTAAAGTATTTCAGACAGTGGTTACCAACAAAAGATCGACTGTGGTATGCCTGTGACGTGATTCTGTAATTGGTATGAAAGGATGATGCAATGGGACCTGACCTAAGTGTGAGTTTTGCATGTGTTATTTGTGATAATTTATGCTCTGATAATTTATGATTCTCTAGTGTGATCCTTGCTAGATCTATTTGAAAAAAATAAGAGGGTCAGTAAAATTCGATTGGATAAAGGAAAATCGGTTAACAATGATTTATACTCTAAAGAAACACATTGTATGTGCACATAACTTAGGCAAAAAAGGAGCGGGTGGAGAAAGTATGTTATAACTTCGTAATGGTTTGTGACCGCAATTCAATTTTTCTACAGAATGAAGGGCGATAACCAATCTTTAAAATAAACTTGTTTTATTTAACTATGTCAGTGTAGTTTCTCAGCAATTAGATAAAGTATAATGACCGCGCAGTGACAAGTAAGCACCTGTACGGGGAGTAGATGATCCCGCCCTCCACGAGTCTCCTGCTGCCTTGTAGGCGGGTCTTGGTTGACCAAAGGCTAAGGAGTTAACCTGACAGAAAACAACCTGCTGCCTTGCAGGCCAGTCTTGAATGACCAAAGATTAAGGGAGTTAACCCTAACATAAAAACAACCTGCTGCCTTGCAGGCTGGTCTTGAATGACTAAAGGCTGACAACCCTGAAAATATCAAGGCCAGGCAGGGGGGCTCAGGTGGCAGCCCCACCATCTACCTAGGGTACAGTGGGCTAATCCCCTGCTTATCCAAAACAATGTGATTCAGAGAAGTAAAAGAAATATAACCCGGATTGATCTTTGGAAGATGAATTTGGAAACGAACACGGACTGTGATTTTTGGAACATGGAACGTTAAGGCAATAAATGGAAAAGAGTTAGAATTAGTTGAAGAAATGGACAAATTCAAAGTAGATATTTTGGCCATTACAGAAACAAAGAAAAAAGGACAAGGAATAGAAAATGTAGGACCGAATCATATTTTAATCTTCTCAGGAGTAGATGTCAAAGATAGAGCTAGAGCAGGAGTAGGCCTCCTAGTGCATAAAAGACATGAAAAGTTACTAGAAAGTTGGAAATTTATAAACCCACGGCTATTAGAGGTAAATATTAAACCAAAAGGATGAGAAATTAAACTATTAATAGCTTATGGACCAAACGAAGATGCAACTAAAGAAGAAAAATATATTCGAAAACGATTTACAAATAGCTGCAGAGAATCTTAAATCCAAACAGGAACTAATGCTTTTAGAGATTTAAAACGCTAGAGTAGGCAACAATATAGAAACGTCGAGGAGGAGTAATAGGTAAAGAAGGAGAGACAACCACTTCTCCAAATGGAGAGACTCATAGATTTTTGCCTAAAGAATAACATGAAAATAGCCAACACCTTTTTCCTCATAAAGATATCCACAAATATACAAGAGTAAATGAAGACAGGTGTGAAAAGTCAATGATATACTACATAATAGTTAGCAGCTCCCTTTTTTACAGTACACTGGATGCAAGAGTAAACAGAGGAGCAGAAATATTTAGTGATCATCACTTAGTGATTGCCAAAATGAGATTACTGACTGAGGAAAACAAACAGAAAAGGAAAGAGAAGAAAGTTACTAAACTCAAAATAGAGGAATTAAATAAACCAGTAGTAAAACAGGTATATCAATCTAGGATAAAAAGATTTATCAGTGAAAGACAGATGGATCTGAATGATAGCACAATAGAAGAAAAGTGGCAGATCTATAAAGAAACACTCCTCAGTTGTACTGAAGAGGTCTGTGGTAGGAAACAAATGAAAGGAGATAGGAAAACAACAGCATGGTGGAATGAGAATGTCAAGACTAAGATCAAAGAAAAGAAGGATGCCTGGAAGAAATACTTGCAAACAAAGAGACCAGAGGATAGGATAGATTACGTGAATAAAAGAACTATCACCAAAGAGGAAGTGAGGAAAGCAAAACAGGAACAATGGGAAGAGTTTGGACAAAGACTCCAAGATAGCTATCAAGGAAATCAAAAGCTGTTCTGGGGGCAATGAAGAGCATGAGAAAGACTAAAGCATGCCCAATACGACAAATTAAGAATGCCAAAGTCAAAGGAGAAATAATGAAAGAAGACAGCAAAATCATGGAAACATGGAGAAAGCATTTTCACCAATTATATAATCCCTCCAGAACGTATGAAACAAAGATTAAAGATCAATTAGTAAAAGTATCAAGTAATCCAGAGGAGACAGCTGAAGATGTAGACATATCAATGGAAGAAATCCAAACAGCTATAAGAAAAGTGAAATTAGGAAAAGCCCCAGGAGCAGATTAAGTTTATTCAGAAATGATTAAAAACCAAGGGAGAGAGGCAGACAAACTACTACATGCAATATGCCAACAAGCATGGAAGTCCAAACAGGTGCCAGACGACTGGAAAAAGGAACGGTAGTACCAATACATAAGAAAGGATCAACTATGGAATGCTCAAACTATAGAGGGATATCACTACTTAGCGTTAAAAAGTATATGCCAGGATACTGGAAATGAGACTAAGGAAAAGAGTAGAGAATCAGATTGAAGAGCATCAGAGTGGATTTAGACCAGAAAAATGTACAAGACCACATATTTACAATTAGACAAATAATAGAAAAATTCCTTGAGAGAAACATTGAGTTGCACCTGTGTTTTATTGACTTAGAAAAGGCATTTGACACTGAGGAGGGACGAACTATGGTATTCCTTAAAAGAACACAATGTAGAGCAAAATTTAATAGAAGCCATTAAAAGTTTTTACAATAAACCAACATGTGCAGTGACAATAGCTGGAAACATATCTGCAGAATTTGATGTAGATATAGGAGTAAGACAGGGTTGTAACCTAAGTCCTCTTTTGTTTATCACATTTATGGATTCAGTCGCAAAGGCATCCTCAAAAAATGAAGAAACTGAATGTAGGTATGTGGAAGCTCAAACCAGTAAATGTATCAATGCTTTCATTTGCCGATGATTTAGTTCTGTTTGGAGAATCAGAAAGTTACCTTCAGTCGAATATCAACATTATGAACAATGAGCTAAATAAAAGAAGAATGAGATTAAATGCAAAAGAAAACCAAAACAATGCTAGTAACTAGGGAAGCTAAAACACAAAATCTTAAATTGGACAGGAGTATTTAGAACAAGTTCAAAGCTACAATAACCTAGGAGTGATGATTAACTTAGAGGGAAAACTAAGAGAAGAAATCAGCCAGAAAATTCAAAAGGCAAGTGCAATATACAACCATCTAGGAAAGGCATTTGTAGGTAAGCAAGAATTGTCAACAAAAACCAAAATGGCAGTATACAATACAGTTTATTGTCCTACTCTCCTCTATGGCAGCGAAACCTATACCTTAGACAGTAGAGAATACAGTAGAGTACAGGCAGCTGAAATGAAATATCTAAGAAGAGTAGTAGGAAACTAAAAGAGACAAAATCAGAAACACAACAATAAGAGATAAAACCAAAGCAGATGGCATAAAAACTAAGATGGAATCATATCAATTGAGATGGTTTGGGTATGCAAACAGAATAGCTAAATCAGTATACAGTGCTAAAGACCAAGGTAAAAGACCAAAAGGCAGACCTCGGAGAAAATGGGTAAGAAAATATAAAAATAAAAAGAGGCATTGAAACATGAGAAAATGCCAGGACAGGGCATTCTGGAGAAAGATCATCTCAGGCATCTGAACCCATACACCGAAAAGTAGAATGGAAACTGATAAAGAAAGAAAGAATAATGACCAAAGCAAAAAATAAAAATAAATTATAAATACGTCTTAACCTTTTTACAGGCGGGTCCCGTATATTTGCATGCCGTTGGTTACTTTAAGCATACCTATGCTAATAAGCGAGTCCCGTACATTTGCATCACCCCCTGCCTTCCAGCAAGACAAAGCGTTAGTTGCGGGTCCTGTATAAACTGATCTGCAGTGCACTCAAAGACAGGTTTTGGAATTCCTCTATTCTGACCAATTAGGCTGATCAACCCACGCCACGCCAAACAGAGAAAGTCTACTATTCTAAAGGGGTAAAAGTGATAGTTCATTTCTGAGTCTAACACACACTCGATATATTTCTTATAAAGAGATACAACACACAGGAGCTCTATCTCAAATGCAGGCTGTGGACCCTCTGCAAAGTGGACAAAACCAAAGACTCTTGTCTTCGTATGACCGATGCGACTTCTTGACAGATGTCAATTACTTTAGTAAGAAAGGTCCACCCACAAGCAAAAAATAGTGACTGATATAAATAAAAGATATCAGTGACCAATCACATTGCACACCTAAGGTCAGCTTGAATGGATGGCGTGACCTTCAGTCAATAGAAAGAAACCATGTTCAGGGTTGACCAATCAGAGGGAGCATTGTGTTGATGGTTGTATTGACAAACATGACATACGATCAAAAATACATCTCCACCTCTTTTTCACATAAGAATGAAGAGATTAGAGTGTTGAAAGTACAAGGAAAATTGAAGCTTTCATCAGAGTTCAGCGACCAGCAACAAAGCAACTATGATCTCTCAAACAGGTCCATTTCACATAGTCATGATGACATGTGGCATCTGGACAAGAGGAAGGATGGCTATTTGAAGTGTATAGACATTAGAAACTACAAGAGTCTATCTCCCTACTGTATAGAAAGGACTTAGGAGGGAGACTTACATCCAGAAATGGGGAAGATGTGAAAAACCACTGGATTGCGTAAGGGATGGGGGCTGTTTGGGAGGAGGTGGATTATTATTGAACTGTAGAGGAAAGGAACAGCAAAAGAATACAAAAAGAATGGTCACTGATGTCATTGTAAATGTGTAAATGAGAAGAGAGGGTGATACTAGTTATAGACATAGGGTAGGGAGAGAGTTTTCAAAAGCATGGGAAACATGTAGCTGAAGAGAGATGTCAGGTCTTGGATAGAGCGCGTTGCCGCAGCTGGGACGATATACACTTGTGAAAGCAATCAACTGGGGTTGTTCTTTCATCATGGGAATGTGTTACCTATGCACATTGGACTCAGTCATGATATTAGCGAGAGCGATTGGGCATTTCCTCTAGTATTAGTATCATAGTTTCATCTTTTTATTTAGATGTGAGAATGAAAATGATCCCTCTAGAAATAAAAATAAATGTTGTTCATTGAGACTCTACTACATAAAATTTGACACAGCCAGCAATGCTATTATTGAATGACTGAAGTAAAGCCTGACCATGCAGCCACATGTCCCCCTCTCCCTCCCTCCTCTCTCTGCATCTCTCTTATGACAGTTGTATTTTGTTTTCATATTATCTTTCGTTCATTATTGTTATGAGGCTTGCTCTGTTGATGAACATTGCTGATGGGTCGTTGCACCAATGGCTCTATTAATATTAGTTTCGTTTAGCATTGTTTAGTGTTTACTTGTTTCTATGTCTCCTTGTTGCTTATGAAGGTTGGGCACACTGAAAAATTTCTCGATCTGACCCGTTTTTCTATCTGTTTATATAATACCTTTCATATTACTCTTCATCAGTAATGGGCCAACTGCACTATCATTCATTTTCATGTTTAACTCACTGGGGATCAGTCAGATTTGAACTGATAACTACTCAGGACCAGCCATTTTAAGGCATTTTCAAAAATAAAATTAAAATCTCAGACTCAAGAGAGAGTCATAATTTTCGGCAGAATTGTACATCCATAATGTCTTTATTGTAAAAATCAATTGTTACTTGGACAGCTTTCATAGTTATCCTGCAAATTTTGGCAGACCAGGGACAATAATATCACTTTTTCAGAAATACTGTAAACAAACATTCTTATGCATACAATTATTAGCTTTTGAACTTTCAAGTCATGCACAGGATCATAGAGATCTAGAGATCTACTTGACAATGCTAGACAACACTATCAAAAGAAAGAAATCATGTTCTCACCTGGTGGGGTAAATTCATCATCGGGAACTTCCGATTCAACATCAGAAATCAAGTGTCTGAATGAATTCGACAACTTCACGACCGTGTGTCGGCGCAAAAATTGACATTATTAATAGGATAGGTTACAAAAACTTTGATAAAATGGAATGTAGATGAAAAGAGACGCTATCTAAGTCAAACCTGACGTTGAAAAGCCTAATGATACCAAAAACATGGATCTATCGGGCAAAATATTAGATTGGGATTAGTTTAATTATTATTTTACCATTCACGAAATATCTCGTGCTTGTTCCAATGGCGGCGTTGTGCCACGATCACGAGATAACGGGCGTTTACTCCCCAGTGAGTTAATAAATATAGGCTGTAATAGATGTTATTGTTAGTAAACAATGCAATATAAACATGATGACAACAACAATATGAATTGCCCGCGCAGTGTCACCTTATTCAACGAAGACAAAAAACTATCACAATAATAACCACAGGTACGTTTGTAGTTAAGCGCCCAGCCTCGTCAGGGGCGAAAACTATTGGTGCCACGTGCGACCTAAATTACACAGCGGAACAAGATTATTCACCGATATTGAGGTCAACCGGCAGGTTAGCCTTACAAGGTTAAAATACTTTTATATCAGAAAAGTCACAAATCCAAGAGAAATGATACTATTACAGAGAACAGAAAAGACGATGCTATTGCTATACTAGAAGCAAAGACTGAGACAATCAGTGTGAAAGAAGTGCTGTTATAACGAGATAAAATAGTGCAATTTTTATATAATCTCAACGGGCCGATCAGCTACCCGGAATCCAGCTGACCGTGCTTGACCGGTGAATGCATGTTACTAATTGAATGGTTTTGACGGCCACAACTAAGAGGGGCGAATTGTTACAAGAATTTGACGCATGTGGCCAAAGTATTTCAGTTTTTGGGCTCTGACAAACCTTTCTAGCCATCCTTCAAATTCAAGCCATTTTTGTGATAAGTATTTTGTGACAGAAAATGTAAAAGTTTTTTTTAAAAATAATCTAGATCTATATTAATTTAGATCACTGCTGTTGTTAAATTTGCAGATATGTGTGCTTTCTGCGTGTATGCTGATGGATGGATGTGATGTGTGTGTGTGTGTGTGTGTGTCATGAAACACTAACAAGTCACCCAAACATAATTGCCTTTCATCTTCATTCTTTTCAATAATAGAATCTAAAGGTAGTCTAGATCTATGTCTAATGCCTTGTCCTCTGCTTGTGGAAACATTTCCATTTCTATAATCCTTTTAAGAAAAATTTAATAACTTCTCTCCACTGTAATCCGTTATTTCATTGCAATTGAAGTGTTTTCGATTCATATAGATATAGATCTAGGTCTATGGTCAAAATATTAATTTTCACTTCATTGTCCTCTTCTATTGTTGTTATGTTATTGTCTTCTACACATGTATTTCACTTTTTTTCCTTCGTGTTTTCCAATGAACTCTTCGTCTGCATGGAAGGACGACCTCAGCAGTTAGGTTCAAGGATGTGACCTTGTTGTTTTGCGAGTTCACCACAAGGTTATGTCTGTTTTGTTTTACATCGATCGTCTTTAGATAAAAGTGATGAAGATCAATACAGACAACAGTAGAAGAATTAATAGATTCTGAGTTCTCCTACATCTTTTGCATTACATTGCAGTAGATAAAACGTATACAGATATAATCTATGTAATCTAGACATCTGATTCAGACCCTATTACATTGTGAGGCAAGAAAACCTTGACCTTCGAAGATTGTGTTAGTGTCAAGGACGAATGTGTATCATTGTAACAACTCTTTCAGAGTTTTGGGCAATCGACATGTAGATCTAGATCTAGATCTAGAATCTTTAACTCGATTAAATAAATATGTATCGCAATTTGACATAAAAAGCATGATTGAAAATACGTGTAATTGATTATCTGTTTACCGGCGGCATCCAACACTTCGGCATCAATCCTGTCTGTCAGCAAACACAGTAAAGCGTCATATCCCTTGCCTCTAATATTGTTGACAAGAACATCATGGGGAATTGCTTCATCGTCGTCGTAGAAATCAATTTCAAACTCTGCTGCTAGAAGTTCCAAACCTGGTTTAGGATCCTTCTTGTAACATAAACCTTTTTCTCAGGCATTGTCGCTGTCCTGTGTTTACAAACCAGCAAGTCGATTAGAGCTAGGTCAAGAGGAATTGTGTCTGGTAGCGATGAAGCGTAGGCCTAGGACGAAGAGAGCGAAGAGAGTTTCGTCAGCGAACGTTTCACACCGTTTGCGTATGTGCGTTTGACAGACTAAGGCCGTAGGGCGTGCACAGAGAGCCCACCGAATATGTTTTCGGCTTATCGGTGACATACTCACTCTGCGCCGATCTTTCCGAGGGGTAGTACAAAGGACACATTATTTTCAGCGCGAGTCGGTTATCCAGCTGAATTTTTGAGCTTTGAACTTTGAGAAGTTTGAGTGTCGTGTTGTGAACGACTGCCGTATTATAAATTATAAGGAAATTCAATTTGATCCTGGTGAGGATTTTACCTTCTTTGCCTTGTTTTAAACCTTTCTAAAAAAAGAAATTTGCAAATGCTACTTACCTTCATTTTTTACCACTTTGGCGATTTCTTTCCACAGCTTGTCTGTAATTGTTCAGTTTGAATATAATTATCTTTTTATCCCATATTTGAATACAACTGAAATCAACGCATCGATATCCATTGTTCACGTTCAGTTAAAATGGTAACAAAATAGATGTGAACAACTGTGCTTCTTGGACGTCAAAATGACACACACACACACACACACACACACACACAACACAACACAGACCGCACACTTCTCAATATCACGTGCCCACGAACAGTTAACTAAAAATCTGAGGGATTAAAACAATATTTATTACTGATTTTTAAAATATTTCACAAACTCAAATTCTGCTCGTAGAATGTATAGAATTTGGGTAGCTGATTTCAACAATTTAATCAGATTTTTGTCAACGACGTTTCCTTGTTGAAAAATCCCCCAGTTCCAGCACTATGACGTCATACATCCGGTGACGGCCCACTGGCGGGGCACTCTCTCTGGGAAGTTAATGTAATGACGCACGATAATATGAAAGTCCCATAGGAACAAAGACGACAAACACTAGGAAACAAACAGAAAAAATTCCTGGCCACCATGGGGATCGAACCCGCGACCTCTGCGTCGGCACCTCCATCGCCTCGCCATGAAAAGAAAGCGTGCTAATGCTACCAACCAAGCGAACTAGGCTCCCTATGAGGCTTTCAAAAGTTTCATATTATCTTGTCATTACATTAACTTCCGACATGCCCCTTGCCTCACTGCTTGTCCCTTTGCAGAGAGCATCGGCTGTCGGTGAGTAGGAATTTTCAAATTTCATTCCTATGAAATAAGGTGCGACCGATCCCGCAGATCGGCGCAGAGTAGGCCGTGTTTCTGTGCGATTGTAGAAATTGTATAGATTCATTCTTATAAAGCTTATGGCGCATACTGGTTGAGTAACATAAATCGGCGGCCTTTATGTTCTCCCACGTAGCATCAAAGTCCAAGATGGCTGTGCTATGGCCCGATGGAGAGTGAGGAAAGAGTGAGGTTCGCGCACTGCACTGTTCCGTGACGAGTTTTCTCGAAACTCGATGGAAGCATACATTTTATTGCAGTCTGTCCCTGTTCTGATTGGAATCGACGTGCCATTAGGCAATAATAGCACTTCTAGATTATGGCGCAAACGCACAATAAAGCCTGTATATAGTGTATTACGTGACATTTAAATAGATCTAGGTATTAAACTTTAATTTATATAATTTTTGTACACCAATTTGTATAATTTTCTCTGAAGTACACCCACAGTCGGGCACACGCTATTACTATCCCTGACCCTTCACCATCCCCTACCCTACCCATCCCATCCCCACCCCATCCCCCCCCCACCACCCCCAAAACTATCCCACCCTAACCCTGCCCCCCACCCCTTCCTATCTCGGGCAAAGTTGGGTCCCTCTGGCAGTTCACACCCCGTGTGCCCATCTATGGTAGTATTAGTATTGCTCAATGGTAGGCATCTTTGAACACTTAAAAAAATTTTAAAATTTTGTATTTTATTTTTTTTACGTTCACCATTTACCGGAAGCAACTTTGCGCACGGTTTCTTACCATTACGGAATAGACCCTATTTTATCACCAAGGAGAAAATACTTGAGACTTTGATAACTTGGATAGCATCAGCTAGTCCCTAACTTGCATTTTTTGAAATTTCAGATAAGTTGTTTACTCTCTTCCCTTATTGCATCGATAAATTTGTAATTTATATACATTTCGCACCTTCAGTGTAAATTTTTGCCTTGATTGATTCATTCATTCTCTATCATTTCTTCTTTCTAGACCCAGTGAGATATAGATCTAGTCTTATATTTATCCTATTTTTTCGTTCTTGTTTCCCATACTTTATCTCTTCTCTCCCTTTTTTCTTCCCTGCCTTTTTTCTTTCTTTTTCTCTCTCTCTCTTTCTATTTCCTCTCTTCTCTCTATCTCCTTCTCACCTTTTATTACTTACTTATTTTCATATTTTTTATTTCTTCTCACCTCTGAACCTTCCATATCTCGCTCATTCTTCTGACCCCTCTGACACGTTTCTTATCATCACTGTCTTTTTTCTTTCTCTCTTTATGTCTTTCTTCTGACATCACATTGTGTGATGCCGGAGTATTACTTAGATCTAGATTCTAGATATTTCTTGTTTGTTGTCTGACGAAGGCTTATACCCGAAACGTCACGTGTTTGTTCTGTCTTTATTAGTAGAGTTGTCATATTGATATTGTCATATTTCGCCTTAAATTTTAATTTGTTTTCAAGACCTCTTGTCATGTTGCACTGCATTGTCACATATAAATGCATGGACATGTTTCTTGCCCACTTCGGCAGGTGTACATCACTGTCATTTTCTTTTTTCAATAAATCCATTTCTTTTTTCTTTATATTTTGCCATTGGATAAGAATAACAATCAATCAGTTAACAATTTGTGATTTTTTCTTTGTTTTTGTTAAAAAAAACTGTTTTGTTTTTGTTTATATTGGGAGAGGGGCACTAGAATGTCACTTATTCCTTAACTCGACATTCCAAAAGTGATCACTTTGGATAGACGACAATTAACAACTCCACAAGGAAGACAGAACCAACACGTGACGTTTCGGGTATGTCAGATAATTTAGGAATATGATTATCTACACTCATATATAGGCATCATAATCATACAGTGTGATGTCAGAAGGAAACCCAGATAAAAAGTCCCCTATGGAGAGGAAAAAATAAAGAAATGATTATGGAAAACTGTCAGTAGGGATGGAAAAGTTAGACAAAAGAAGGGGTAGGGGATGGGTAGGACAAGAAAAAGGAAGAGAGCGAAAAAAGAGGCCAGACAAGGGTAAATTAAGATCTAGAAAACAGAAAAACGAGAGAGAGAGAGACACAGACAGATATAGAAAGACACACAGACAAATAGAAAGACAATGACAAAGACACAGACAGAAACAAAAAGGACAGAAAGAGTGACAGAGAGAATAAAGAGGAGAGACAGAGACAGATAGGCAGCGACAGACCGAGACACACAGAGAGACAGACAAACAGGTAAACAGACAATCAGAGACAGAGACAGGGGGGTGTGTAGGGAGAGAGAGAAAGTGAGGTTTAGGAGAAGTGGGAGACAGACAATGTAGCTGTGCCTGGGACCCACACCAACATATATATACAATATATATATATAATATAAATATATATATATATTTGGAATATAATATATATATATATATATATGTAGGGAGACCGAACCCAACATAGATCAATTGCAATGGATACCTTTAGAAATGAGAGAGATCAAGAAAACAAATATTTATTTCTTTAAAGTTATAAAAGACACCTGTTTATTCCATTAGATAAGCTTAAATTATTTAGGAATAACCAGATCAGGAGGGATACATGGTTCCATCTTCAAACATTTAGAGAGACCCTGAGCTCATTTAGAGAGCACCGGAAAAGAGATAACAATCCAAAGAGGATTAAGGAGATGACATTATAGAGCATTAGTTTTCTAAGGGCCGAGTTCCCCCTCTGAACCTCAATTAATTCTAATTCAGTTTTTGTCAGTAATTGCTCATTGGATATTTGCAACTGACCTCATTATATCTAGAGGCTGTCATTGCCACCCATTTTGGCTGAAATTTTAAAAAGACTCATACTAGGAAACAATAGACTTATAATCTTAACTACAATAGATATTCAAATGAAACTTTCAGAACATACTAATGATAGATTGTGCTACAAGATTAAAAGTATTCGAAATATGTGTGTGAGGTCATGTGACCATCTTGGATTTTGACAAATTTGTTTTCGTTGTCATATGTCAGTGAAAATGACAGTTTATGGTCGCAAAATACACCATTGTGAAGCATATTATTGTGTAATCATAATTTGTGTATTGTATTGTAGTGTGAGGAAGACAACGAAAAGGGAGGATTGGACAATAATGTTTTTTTTGTTTTAATTATTCACGTTGCATGACAAATACAAAAGATGCAAATATTAAGAAAAAAATACACAAAATGACATGAAACAGTAATCAAGAATTACATTTTTTTATTTTGATGTGATGTCATGTCTACCTAAGTCTTCTATTCTTGTATTATCTGTGGTTGTGTGTCATATATGTCTCTAATTTTTAAATATTCCCAGTGCCAGGCATTAGCATCAACAGTGTCGCCAGTGCCACGCCCTCTTTTTACTTGTGCTCTTTCCAAGAACCTCATACACTTCGTTGTCACTGTCAGAATCAATAAGGTTTTGCAATACCTCTATCAAAAAAATTCGCTCGTATGGATCACCGCTGTCTTCAACTACAGCCTCATCAGAATCAGTCAGATTCATGACGGTGCATAATCTGTTCATCATCGAAATCCACGATTTCGAGGTTGCCCGCTGTAAACAAGTCGGAAAATAGGTCAAATTGGAAATTGTGAGCAAATGCCTTTTAAAGCTTATATCCAAAAATTAAGACATTTCCAAACCGGTATATCCTGGTGAAATAATACAAATCCAGGAAAACACAGAGAGAGTACAGAAAGACACAGCCAGCCTATCCGCCATTTGGTTCCACATCAACGCGTATATGCTGATAAAATCGATGTAATTGTAGCATATTCAATATCCTGCCGATATTTGGTGCCAGTGCCAATAAAACTATGATGTCGTCGAAGATGCTGGTGCAGCAAATATTGAATGTTTTGACAATCACGTTTGCAAGAGACTAAACAGTTCAATGGTCCTTCTACATTGCTGAACGTAAAACTATCTACTGTACTTTTGCCTAAAAACGTACCAACGAGTATAAAGCTACTTAGAAGGCCTAAAAATACTTCCTAATGTGTACTTACGATGGATCATTCTACATCATGCATACTTCACGACTTTGAAATGAATCAAATTGCCCACCAAGTAAGGCAACTGTTGTAAAGTTGGCGAATCCGTTCAAAGTTTTTTACCATCTTCAGTCGGCGCTGTTCATACGGCGAGGACGTATTTCTCACCTGCTCCGTGATATTAGAATATTAGTTATTTTTAATGTTTTTTAAATTTTAAACTATTTTTCCAAGCGGAAATTGTGATAACACAAGTATAATTTCCTTTTTAAAGGATCAATAGAGATGATTGAATAGAATTGAAATTGGCAAATTTTGAACGGAAAAATTCATACAGTAGCAACAGTCTATTATGATGGAAGGGAAACTTCTCTACATAACAACAATTTACTTCGTTTTATTTTATATTCAGCCTTTTTAGAGGAGCTGGTTAAGTTTCTACTACAGTCGAAGTTGGCATCACGAATGTCCGCCGGAAGTTTCGACTATAATAATAGTCGAACACGGCAACATTAAGTTAATTGGAATTAAAATAAAAAATTCAGACAAGTACTAAAAAAGAGCAAAACTTAAAAAATAAAATAAATAGAAAATAAAACAACCCCTGCATACCTGCGAAAGTGGTATGAAGAATGTTTATTTGACAACAAAAGAAGGTTCAACTCAGAAACCGACTCTCAAAAGAAAGGACGTAATCCAACGGCTGTCCCCAAGGCTGTGTCAGTTCTCTAATTTTGTATACTTTGTACACAGATGGTTGCAGGGCTAAACATTCAAATTATACCATATTGTAATTGTGGACGAAAATTTCAGAAAGGGGGAATGAGATACTGACATAAAATGGTGAAAGGGTGCATGGGCAAAATAAAGTTGAGAACCACTGGTATAAAGTTGGGAATAGAATTAAAGTGCACTGTATGTATGTAAAATGTATATGATCATGACCGAGCAGCCACCTAGCTCCCAGAGAGTTGGAAGTGTAAATACTAACATAATTATAAGTTCCTTCAAGGACGTTACGGAGCTTATCCGGTTTCAATAGCGTGAAGCGGAACAGGTGATAATAATCACCTCCTGGTCATGACGCTAGTCAGACACAGGTTTTTACTCCCAAGCTAGTGCTTGTACCAACTTGTACCTGGATAGAAGGGAACATGCGTGTTAAGTGTCTTTCCTAAGGAACACAACGTCGCGGACCTAGCGTTACTAGAATTCGAACCCGGATCATCATGATCCCCAGTCCAGCAGCCTAACCGCTCCGCCATCGACGCCACTAATATAAGCCAAAGTTAAAATCACTCGATCAAGAGAGTGTATTCCTCTGAGAACTACATACTAGTACTGCTGGCACTTTTACTGTTACTCCTTACACAAGCACACATACTATTTTATTACAATGTATTAGTAGTTTGCCTTTCATTCCGTTTCAGTTTCCTATTTATTTTTTTACAGTTAGGACCGATTTCTGTCTTACGGAATTATAGATGGGGAGGAATGAGATCCGAACATCTCAATTCTCTTTCTTCTCAAACACGGATGTCAACAGACAATTTATTGGGCCTATTTGTCATGAATATAAATCTCAACATCCCTGTAGTGTTAATGTTTTGTTACTGTTATTAATAAATATAAGTTGGCTTTATAATACGTCAAGTGCACTCGGTCATCATGACCTCTTTGTTGAGAGAGCAAAACTGTAGCCCTGTTAGTGTTGTATCAAGCTGTCTGCATGGTAATGAACCTTCCTGCTATTAATCATGAATAACTCCACTCTACATGGGTTTGGCATTATTGTAATTATAAACAAAGTTTGCAATACCCACCAAGGGTATTTTATTTCACCATCATCCACAATTAAGGTGATCTCGGATTTTTGCCCAGACAAACCCTGATGGGATCGCTAACATGCACAGAGTATTAGTTATGATATGCACATGGGACCTCGTTTTTATTGTCCATCCTCGATGGGACTAGGTCTTGATCCATCTACCTGAGCATGTACTGATTGTGTGCCCCCCCACCCACCCTACATTCTGTATTTTGTAGATGACAGCTGCTGGGTTTTGTGCAACTTAATGACGCTGCATATTATTTTTATTCTCGATCTAACGTTTTTGTTTCTCTGACTTGTGTGGTATTACAGTTTATTGGAGGCCCTAAAGGTCCATGGTGTGTGCCTTAATGATGGTTTCTATAGTGTTAAGCCGTTAGTATGTCATAAAGGTTTATACTCCCAGTTGTTGCTGTGCCCACTTGTACAGGGTTCAGTTTACTGGAGTTGACATTCTAGGTCCAAATTCCTGTAACGTGTGCAAAATGAGGAGTAAAATTGCTGGATGAATAAAGGTCAAGTTCTGGTGCAAAATAACCAAGAATTGACAAGGTTTGGTGGAAAATTTGTGACAAAATGTATAGCTCACACCTTTTGGAGATAAATGCCTGATATGATCAGAAAGTTAATATCCATTTCCGTCAGTTCAAATTTCCAGCTCTAACTTGTATAGTTTTACATCTTGCTCCAAATTTCATGAAATAAATTATGAAGATGTCCTCAAGAAGAAGAAGAAGAAGAAGAAGAAGAAAAAAGACACACACAAAAGAAGAAAACTGAAGAAGAAGAAGAAGAAGAAGAAGAAGAAGAAGAAGAAGAAGAAGAAGAAGAAGAAAAATATCAAAAGAAGAAGAAGAAGAAGAAGAAAAAGACACAGAACATGAAGTTAAATACTTTCATTTCAATTTTTTTTGAAATTTAAGTCTTTATGAATAGAAAATGTTACTTAAACTTTAATCAAAGTGCTCCGTTTGCAAAACTCCAAAAAAAATCCCAGACGTCTTTCAAAATTATTGATGGCATTTCTGCAATTCAACCCCTGAAATGTTTACTTGTAAAAAAATATCTCTTGTCTAACATGATTTATCAGTCTGTGGTCTGTTTTGCGATAAACTCTGTAGCTCTGAAGTCATCCCTATTTTTAAACAATCCAGACCGGATTCCAAATGTGAAGTACTGAACCACATTTCAATGACCTAGGCATGGGGACAAAAAAATTAATTTATTGTCATGAATTCCAATAAAAATACCATCACTTGCAAGATTTCAGGAGGAATTAAGAGGATACAGCAAGATGAAAATGAAAATGTGAAAGTGAAGAAAAGCAGTGACGCCCACCAACCTTCCGACTGTTGTCAGGAAAAGTAATTTTGCAATGAATGTCGACAAACGAAATATTACACCAAAAAACCAATATGCTGGCATCATTGTGGTTTCAAAATCTTAGACAATTTCATAGATTTTGTGTTTTATTCTATTTTGCTACTGTGACCACGATAAATTTCATTTGGAAAATCACTACTTTTTCTGCAGTAAGCAAGTGTCTTTAAATGTTTAAAATATTGCATCAAAATAATGAGGCCGAGATCAAATACGTGCATCGGCTCAATAAAAATAATTATACGCACAGTAAATATGTTGATTTTGCCGCATAGGATCTTTCTGTGTAAATAGTTTCTCAAAAGGAAAAATTCTTTTAAACTTTAACAATGAGAATTCTTTTCGAGGTCCCAATCTTATCAGGTAAATGGATATAGGAAGTAAAAGCAAGCGGCAAGTGTCATCGTCATCCTTAGACTTAGATACATACGTTTCAATAGCGTGCAACGGAACAGGTGACAATAATAACCTCTTGCACTGGATTCATATAGGTTTTCACTCTCATACCTAATATGTTATATTTTATACAGAGATCCCGAAGTCGGAGAATTGCCTGTTAGAGTGTCTTTTCCAGAGAACGAGAACGTCGAGAGAGAGAGAGCCAGAGAGAGAGAGAGAGACCTCAGAGAGAGAGAGAGAGAGAGAGAGACAACTCAGGGAGACCTTAAATATGATATATGAATTCTTAACTGTTTTCCAATTTGAAAGAAAAACAAACTTTTCAAACGCCATAGCAACAGGAAAACAACAGGGTTATTCCAACCACATGTCCTCTCACATCAAAGGGGTGGTCGGGTGGGGGTGACAACTTGATTGGTGAATTTGGGACCAAATTGTCGATTTTGTTTTAACACATATTCAAGTAAAGCCATCATTTATCTACAAGTTCATGTATGGCAATGTCCTCTAGAACTTATAAATTATTTGTCACAGAACATTTTGTAGATGAGGGTAACTCTCTCTTGTCAAAACTTTGGTGTCAATTATCCTAAAATGAGGGGGAAGATGATACTCAGGGATAGGGACAAGATCTGAATCCGCCCCCCCTGAACTTTATCGCCCCTTTAAAAATTTCAAAATAATAGTACATAAGAGCATTACATTTAAATGCCTGTACAGGAATTATAAAGAAAAGGACAGCAATATAAACAACCCTAATGTTATCAGGCATGCCAACTTTTTAGGAACCAAAATTCAAGAGAGATCTGTATCTTCATAGTCCTGTAGTAGTACATTGCTGGACTGGCAAAGCAGGGTTTTGGAGTTGAGTCCTGTATGGTAACTACCTTTACAGTTATGGGTGTATTTTTGAAAAGTATATCAAGCCATTATAGTCTTACATCCTCTGATTCTTTAAAACGAATGAAAATTTCTGAGTGCCATGTGCATGTTATGCAAGTTACAGATCCCATAGCGCTATTAAAAAGATGTGCCCCTTCCCTCTGATAGGCTCTAGCAAAATAATTACTCAAACACACAAAACTTAATAAAAAAAAACCCCAACCCAAGAACAGACGAAAACCAGTGAATCATCTCTTCGTTTTGTTTATCTTCATTTATTTAACATTCAAATCTACCTCTTCTCATCAAACATTCATCATCATTTTATCGCAGTCATTAATTTCCATCATATTTTTTATGTTTTCTTACTCACTTTCTTCCACGGCTCTTTACTCTGCAGTCATTTTACTTCCCTCCAGAACATTTTATTACACTAATTACAGCTACAATATTCCCTAATGTTCTCTTTAAGTATGCCACCCCCCCCCCCCCCTTTCTCTCTCTCTCTCTATCTATCTATCTCAACAATGGCTACCTATAATGTAATACTAATAGATGCAGACCTGCAAATCTTGGAATGAAAAATCCTAATCCAAGTTAAAAAATTGTAGTTTAAAAAAAATGTTAACATGTCTGAGTTATCTCCCTTTTCGGGCGTGATTGGTAAAGGGCGTGGATGTCAGTAGGGCTTGTTTGTTTTGATGAATTCCCCCCCCCCCCCCCCCCCCTTCCTAACATATACATTGATCTCAGGTGAGAGAAAATATCAAGAATAAAGATCAAATAAAAGAGGAAAAGGAAAGAGAAGAACTTACCAGTAGTGCCCGCTATCCACCCACGTTGGACTTTGAATCTCGGATATTAATTAAAAGAAAAACTCTGATCAAAGTAGCTTCACTTCATTAATTCAAGTCAAGCCCGACACTTTTTACCAAGTCTATGTGACTAGCCCTAAAGTAATTACACGCGACCTTGAAAAAAAATCAATACTCATGATGTAGCCCACATGTACTAATCATGTAGTATTGTATCTAGCCCACATGTAATATTAACACAATACTATTATTGCCTGCGTTGATCAGGATGCTATATAGTAATCTTGTATTATAGACCCTGTGTGATAGTAATCTTGTTTTGTAGACCCTGTGTGATAGTAATCTTGTATTTTAGACCCTGTGTGATAGTAATCTTGTATTATAGACCCTGTGTGATAA
>JAXRKP010002166.1:17500-21910 GCA_037039925.1 Doris montereyensis | reverse complement strand
CGAAATGTATACAATTTACAAATGTATCGATACAATTAAGGGATAGAGTAAACGACTTATTTGAAATGCCAGATAGCACTAGCTATGTATACATTTCGCACCTTCAGTGTAAATTTTTGCCTTGATTGATACTTCTTTTCATTCATTCTCTATCATTTCTTCTTTCTAAACCCAGTGAGATATAGATCTAGTCTGTTAGTTATCCTATATTTTCGTTCTTATTTCCCATACTCACACCTCTCTCTCCCTTTCTTTCTTTCCCCTTTCTTTCTTCCCTCTCTTTCTCTCTTCTCTCTCTCTCTCTCTCTCTCTCTCTCTCTCTCTCTCTCTCTCTCTCTCTCTCTCTCTCTCTCTCTCTCTCTCTCTCTCTCTCTCTCTCTCTCTCTCTCTCTATTCTCTCTTTCTCTCGTTCTCTCCTTCGCACCTCTTATTACTTACTTACTTTCTTTTATTACATTTTTTTATTTCATTCTAGATCTGAACCTTCCATTCTCGCTCTTTCTTCACATCCTCATCTTCTACGTTTCTTAACATCTCTGTCTTTTTCTTTCTTTCTTTCTTCCTCCTTCCTGTTGTTCTTCTGACATCACATTGTGTGATGCCTGAGGTAGAACTTAGATCTAAATTCTAGATATTTCTCGTTTGACGAAAGGTTATACCCGAAACGTCACGTGTTTGTTCTGTCTTTATTGGTCGAGTTGTCACTTTTTGTCATTCATATTTCGCCTTTAACTTCACTCCACTGTGGCTTCTTCGTATTATTTACGATTCTTACCAGTGTTTCGATGTGTCATAGTGTATGGTTTGCTTATGTGTAGTGCAGTGCAGTTGGAAAGCGATTTGAAAATGACAGGCTGAAGACGAAGTTGCGCTGGTCCACAGCCATGTTTGTGAATCTCGACTTTGAATATAATTGCGAGGGGTATCCTAAATAAAAAGGAATTTAACTACATTTCTAAATTGATTTCATGAGATAGGTTTTCAGAGGAGATACAAAACATAATATAGAATCCAAATTTGACAGCATCTGAAAATCAATAAAATTTGACTCAATCAACCATAGCACCAAATGATTGTCAGTGACTTTCGACTGATTATCCCGCCGCCACACTGTAGGCTAGTCCAGAGTATTTAAATGCCCATGTACAAGCCACTACTCCTACTACTACTACTACTACTACTACTACTACTACTACTACTACTACTGCTGCTGTTACTACTACTACTGCTACTACTGCATTACACCATTATTACTACTTGCACTATTACTAGTAGTACTGCTACTGCTACTGCTGCTGCTACTGCTGCTGCTGCTGCATGCTGCTACTACTACTGCTGCTGCTGCTGCTACTGCTGCTACTACTACTACTACTACTACTACTACTACTGCTGCTGCTGCTTCTGCTACTACTACTTACTACTACATTGGTACTACATTGCACTATTACTAGTGCTACTGCTGCTACTACTACTACTACTACTACTACTACTACTACTACTACTACTACTGCTACTGCTGCTACTATTACTATTACTACTACTACTACTACTACTACTGCTGCTACTACTACTGCAACTGCATTATTGCTACTGCTACTGCTACTACTACTACTACTACTGCTATTACTACTATTTACTACTACTGCTGCTGCTGCTACTGCTGCTACTACTTCTATTACTACCACTAATACTGCCACTACTACTGCTGCTGCTGCTGCTGCTGCTGCTACTACTACTACTACTACTACTACTACTTTTCCTACTACATTGCACTATTATTGTGCTGCTACTGCTTATTATTGCTGCTATTGCTGCTGCTGCTGCTGCTGCTGCTGCTGCTATTACACACTATTGCTGCTGCACATTACTACTATTACTGCTACTGCTGCTGCTGCTGGTAGTAGCAGCAGTAGTAGCAGCAGCAGCAGCAGCAGCAGCAGCAGCAGCAGTAGAAGTAGCAGCAGCAGTAGTAGTAGCAGCAGCAGCAGCAGCAGCAGTAGCAGCAGCAGTAGCAGTAGTAGTAGTACTAGTAGTAGCAGTAGTAGTAGTAGTAGAAGCAGAGATAGTGGAACTAAACGAGATGGTTCAGTTTGCCACCGCAGTGCTTCCCAGGTGTCCTAACTCTCTCTCGCCTGACCGATGTTCCAAGCGCGGATGGCGCGCAATTCGAAGTGTACACCCAGTGACAGCCCAATGATAATAATTACACCTAGTCTTTTGTTTACCGTACTTTTCTAGTTTGTTTACTTTTCTATTTTGTTTACAATGGCGAGTACTTCGGAAAAAGCTCGACGTTGTCAAAACGATGGAGAAAAGGAAGAAAAGTCAACATTGTTCAGCTTGTAATTGCCAAAATTCCAGACAATTTACACCTCAGATGTCTTTCTTTCGATTTCCAAAGGATGAAGAGAGGTAAGTTTACCTTTTATTTGTGTTTTAAAATCTTAGGCCTAACCAGCGGAGCGTCCTGCATGGAAGTCTGTTATTTCTTTGACAAGTGAGAACAAAGTACATGTAAAGTAATGAGTTAAATTTTAATTGAGATTAATAGTCCATACATAAAACAGACCTAGAATCTAGTCACATTCAAGTGTATGTGATGTGGAGTCTGTAGTGTTGTTTCCAATACCATGTTGTCAGTAGTTGAGTCGTAAACTTCCTTTTAGATTTATTATTATATGTAAATTTGATCTACAACTAATAATCTGAATGTCTCAGTAGTCACAAGAAGATCAGACTACTCAATTTGGTCTCAGAAAATGTTCTCATCATTTCATATAAAGCCTTCACTACCCTGCCTCCCGCCCTTTTCCCATCCCTTTGTGTGTGTGTGTGTGTGTGTCGTGTGCATATGTTGTAGCAGCACAGTATAGTTTCTTCTTTTCTCTGCCTTACTCTTACAGATCCAGAAGATGGATAATTAACTGTCGCCGTGAAGACATTTTGAAGAATACAGCTCAACAGCTATACACATCTAATGTGAAAAGCACTTTGAAGATTCTCAGTTCATTAGACTTGACACAAGGAATCGTTTAATTGGCACAGCTGTTCCAACTTTATTTGACATCAACAACCTCCAAGAAGCTCACCACTGTTCGTTCAGCACCTCGTAAAAGATTCATATCAAACCCTATCAGCTCACCTACCTCATCTTGCGCAAAGAAATTGAAGCTACTCCAAATCCCGAAAGTCCTTCTTTAACCCCAAAATGACTCAACATTCTCACCAGCAGCTCCACCTCTAATTCTCTAACCCCAAAAAGCAGACAATGTAGCAGACGATAATGTCCTTAAAGAAGAAAGTCTAGAGGAACAAAAAACGCTTAAATAAGTTACAAGCAAGCGAAAAGAAATCAACCTTTGGTCAAGAAATTTCTACTATCCAAAATCCCTTGTCAAAACACTTGAGTGGACCTGCTTTAGATTTTGTTATGAATCAAGTACACTGTTCCAAGACAACAAAGCATGGTCGAAGATGGACTAAGGAGCAGAAACGGTTTGCCTTGTCCCTTTTTCACAGCTCACCCAAAACATACCGGTTGCTGAAGAAAGTCTTTTACCTACCAAGCATCTCTACATTGAAACGTTGTATGGCAAATCTCAGTATATATAGAGACTGGGTTCAGGACACAACTGATAGATGCCTTCAAAGCAAAAGTGTCAACAATGACTGAAAAAGAGAACATTTGCACCATAGTCTTTGATGAAATGTCCATCAAAGAATCCATGGGGTATGATCCAAAGCATGACATTGTTGAAGGCTTCGAAGACTTTGGCACATTCAGGACTAAGTATGGTGCAAATCACGTCACTGTATTTCTAGCAAGGGGCACTATGTCAAAATGGAAACAACCATTCGCTTTTTTTTTTTCAAATGGAACGATTAAGGATAAAGTGCTAAGTACTTTATTTGAGGATGCCATTTTCTCTTAAGTGGGATTTGACTCAACGTGAAAGCTTTGATTTGTGACCAGGGAACCAACAACAGATCAGCTTTGAAGTTGATGGGAGTTTGTTTTGACCATCCTTATCTGGACAGAAATGGCAGCAGAATCCATTTGATGTTTGATCCTCCTCACTTGCTGAAGAACATTCGAAATAATCTAAAGAAGCATGGATTCCAAGTAGGCACTGGTGAAAGTGAAAGTAAAAGTATCCTCTGGAAGCATGTTATAGAATTTTATGAGAAAGATATCAAACTTCCTGTCCGAATGGCCCCTAAACTAACCCGCAAACATGTCCGTTTGGCTGCTCAAGTGCTTAGCCATTCAGTCTATGCTGGAATGTCTGCTATGGTTGTTTTAGGGGCTCTTCCAATTGAAAATCAAGCCACTGCAGATTTCATTAAGAAATTTGACAGTTTATTTAAGTGCTTCAATAGCTACACCCCAAAAGGAAAAAAAAAACCCCA
>JAXRKP010002166.1:10000-12500 GCA_037039925.1 Doris montereyensis | reverse complement strand
AACAAAGAAAATGGGTATCAAATTCAGAAGAAATTCGTTACATCCAAAAATTCCCATCGTCCTATTTAACAAAAGAAAATCTGCTTCACTTCAAAGAAAAAAATTAACAAAATGATCTGACACACTGTATCAAATTAACAAAGATGATGCACTGTATCAAATTAAGAAAGATGATTGACACTTTATTTCTTTATCAGTTCCCATTCTACCTTTCGGTGTATGGGTTCAGATGTCCTGAAATGATCTTTCTCCAGGATGCCCCGTCCTGGCATTTCTGTTTCCTTCCAAAATGTTAAAATTCTATGCTTCAATGCCTCTTTTTATATCTTCTTCCCACTTTCTCCGAGGTCTGCCTTTAAGTCTTTTACCTTGGGGTTTAGCACTGTATACTGATTTAGCTATTATATTGTTATTCATTCTGTTTACATTTTCAAACCATCTCAATTGATTTATTTCTATCTTGGTTTTTATGCCATCTGCTTTGGTTTGATCTCTGATTGTTGTGTTCCTGATTTTGTCTCTTTTAGTTTTCCTTATCACTCTTCTTAGATAATTCATTTCAGGTGCCTGTACTCTACTGTATTTTCTACTGTCTACTCTAAAGTCCAGGTTTTGCTCCATAGAGGAGAGTAGGACAATAAACTGTTGCATACTGCCATTTTAGTTTTTGTTGACAATTCTTGTTTACCTACAAATGCCTTTCCTAGATGGTTATGTATTGCACTTGCCTTTTTGATTCTCTGGCTGATTGCTTCTCTTAGTTTTCCTCTGTAATCATTACTCCTAGGTAATTGTAGCTTTGAACTTGTTCTAAGTTCTCCTGCCCAATGTAAGATTGTATGTTTTAGCTTCCTAGTTACTAGCATTGTTTTGGTTTTCTTTGCATTTACTCTCATTCCTCTTCTATTTAGTTCATTGTTCATAATGTTGATATTCGACTGAAGGTCACTTTCTGATTTTCCAAACAGAACTAAATCATCGGCTAATGAAAGCATTGCTACATTTACTAGTTTGAGCTTCCACATACCTACATGCATTTTCTTCATTTTTGAGGATGCCTTTGTGACTGACTCCATAAATGTGATAAAAAAAAGAGGACTTAGGGCTACAACTCTGTCTTACTCCTATATGTACATCAAATTCTTCTGACACATTTCCAGCTACTCTCATTGCACATGTTGGTTTATTGTAAAAACTTTTAATGGCTTCTATTAAATTTTGCTCTACACTGTGTTCTTTTAAGGAATGCCATAGTTCGTCCCTCCTCACAGTGTCAAATGCCTTTTCTAAATCAATAAAACACAGGTGCAAGTCAATGTTTCTCTCAAGGAATTTTTCTATTATTTGTCTAATTGTAAATATGTGATATTGTACACTTCTTCCTGGTCTAAATCCACTCTGAGTTCTTCAATCTGATCCTCTACTCTTTTCCTTAGTCTTATTTCCAGTATTCTGGTATATACGTTTCCTGGAACGCAAAGTAGTGATATCCCTCTATAGTCTGAGCATTCCATAGTTGATCCTTTTTTATGTATTGGTACTACCGTTTCCTTCTTTTTTCAGTCGTCTGACACCTGTTTGGACTTCCATGCTTGTTGGCATATTGCAATTGCATGTGTAGTAGTTTGTCTGCCTCTCTCCCTTGGTTTTTAATCATTTCTGGATAAACTTGAACTGCTCCTGGGGATTTTCCTAATTTCACTTTTCTTATAACTGTTTGCATTTCTTCCATTGACATATCTACATCTTCAGCTGTCTCCTCTGGATTACTGGTTACTCTTACTAATTGATCTTTACTCGTTGTTTCATACGTTCTGGAGGGATTATGTAATTGGTGAAAATGCTTTCTCCATATTTCCATGATTTCGCTGTCTTCTTTCATTATTTCTCCTTTGACATTCTTAATTTATCGTATTGGACATGCTTTAGTCTTTCTCGTGCTCTTCATTGCCCCCAGAACAGTTTTTGATTTCCTTGATAGCTTTCTTGGAGTCTTTGTCCAAACTCTTCCCATTGTTCCTGTTTGGCTTTCTCGCTTCCTCTTTGTGATAGTTCTTTTATTCACGTAATCCATCCTATCCTCTGGTCTCTTTGTTTGCAAGTATTTCTTCCAGGCAACCTTCTTTTCTTTGATCTTAGTCTTGACATTTTCATTCCACCATGCTGTTCTTTTCCGATCTGCTTTAATTTGTGTCCCACCACAGACCTCTTCAGTACAACTGAGCAGTGTTTCTTTATACATCTGCCACTTTTTCTTTGTCTGCCTCTCCCCTTGGTTTTTTTAAATAATTTCTGGATAAACTTGATCAATGTAATTGTTGAAAATACTTTCTCCACGTTTCCGTGATGTGGCTGTCTGTTTTCATTATTAGCTCCTTTGGCATTCTTAATTTGTCGTATTGGGCATGCTTTGGTCTTTCTCATGCACTTCATTGCCCCTCCACAGAACAACTTTTGGTTCCCTTGATAGCTTTCTTGAAGTATTTGTCCAAACTCTTCC
>JAXRKP010002165.1:65000-66425 GCA_037039925.1 Doris montereyensis | reverse complement strand
TCTTCTTTCTTTCTCTCTTCTCTTCTCTTCTTTCTCTTCTTCTCTTCTTTCTTCTCTTCTTCTTTTCTTCTTCCTTCCTCTTCTTCTTCTTCTTCTTCTCTTCTCTTCTTCTTCTTCTTCTTTCTTCTTCTTCTCTTTTCTCTTTTCTTATTCTTCTTCTTCTTCCTTCTTCTTTCTTCTCTTTCTTCTCTCTTCTTCTTTTCTTCTTCTTCCTCTTCTTCTCTCTTTCTTCCTCTTTCTTCTTCTTCTTCTCTCTTCCTTCTTCTTCTTCCTCTTCTTCTTCTTCGTTCTTCTCCTTCTTCTTCTTCTTCTTCTTCCTTCTTCTTCTTCTTCTTTTCTTCTCTTCTTCTTCTTCTTCTTCTTCTTCTTTCTTCTTTCTCTCTTCTTCTTCTTCTTCCTTCTTCTTTCTTCTTCTTCTTCTTCTTCTTCCTTTCTTCTTCTTCTTCTCCTTCTTCTTCTTCTTCTTCTTCTTCTTCTTCTTCTTCTTCTTCTCTTCTATCTTCTTCTCTTCTTCTTCTCTTCTTCATTCTTCTTCTTCCTTCTTCTTTCTTCTTCTTCTTCTTCTTCTTCTCTTCTTCTTCTTCTCTCTTCTTCTTCTTCTTCTTACTTCTTCTTTTTCTTCTTCTTCTTCTTTCTTCTTCTTCTTCTTCTTCTTCTTCTTTCTCTTTCTTCTTCTTCTTCTTCTTCTTCTTCTTCTTCTTCTTTCTTCTTCTTCTTCTTCTTCTCATCTTCTTCTTTCTTCTTTCTTCTTCTTCTTCTTCTTTCTTCTTCTTCTTCTTCTTTCTTCTCTTCTTCTTCTTCTCTTCTTCTTCTCTTCTTCTTCTTCTTCTTCTTCTTCTTCTTCTTCTTCTTCTTCTCTCTTCTCTTCTTCATTCTTCTTCTTCTTCTTCTTCTTCTTTCTCCTTCTTCTTCTTCTCTTCTCTCTTCTTCTTCTTCTTTCTTCTTCTTCTTCTTCTTCTTCTTCTTCTTCTTTCTTCTTTCTTCTTTCTCTTCTTCTTCTTCTTCTTCTCTTCTTCTTCTTCTTCTTCTCTTCTTCTTCTTCTTCTTCTTCCTTCTTCTTCTTTCTTCTTTCTTCTTCTTCTTCTTCTTCTTCTTCTTCTTCTTCTCTTCTTCTTCTTCTTCTTCTTCTTTCTTCTTCTTCTTCTTCTTCTTCTTCTTCTTTCTTCTTCTTCTTCTTTCTTTCTCTTCTCTTCTTCTTCTTCTCTTCTTCTTCTTCTTCTTCTTCTCTTCTTCTTCTTCTTCTTCTTCTTCTTTTCTTCTTCTTCTTCTTCTTTCTTCTTTCTTCTTCTTCTTCTTCTTCTTCTTCCTTCTTCTTTCTTCTTCTTCTTTCTTCTTCTTCTTCTTCTTCTTCTTACTTCTTCTTCTTCTTCTTCTTTCTTTCTTCTTCTTCTTCTTCTTCTTCTTCTTCTTCTTCTTCTTCTTCTT
>JAXRKP010002165.1:50000-60000 GCA_037039925.1 Doris montereyensis | reverse complement strand
GATAGATTCTGTATCATTGGCTTCAAAGTTGCTAGATATGTGGCACACATTTGATAGATTCTGTATCATTGCTTCAAAGTTGCTAGATATGTGGTACACATTTGATAGATTCTGTATCATTGGCTTGTGTTAGATATGTGGCACACATTTGATAGATTCTGTATCATTGGCTTCAAAGTTGCTTGATATGTGGCACACATTTGATAGATTCTGGTATCATTGGCTTCAAAGTTGCTGATATGTGACAAACATTTGATAGATTCTGTATCATTGGCTTCAAAGTTGCTAGATATGTGGCACACATTTGATAGATTCTGTATCATTGGCTTCAGTTGCTAGATATGTGGCACACATTTGATAGATTCTATCATTGGCTTTAAAGTTGCTAGATATGTGATACATTTGAAAGGGTTCCGTGTCGTTGGTTACATTCTGCTAGGGTCATTGACAAACATTTGAAAGCTTTCGTATCATTGGCTACAATGCTGCGAGTTCATAGACGCATATTTGAAAGGTTCTGTATCATTGCAACAATGCTGCAAAAGTCATGAACATATATTTTAAAGTTCTGAATCATTGGCTACAATGCTGCAAGGTCATGAACATATATTCTGAAAAGTTCCGAATCATTGACTACAATGCTGCAAGTTCACCGACTCACATCCTGAAAGGTTCTGTATCATTGGCTTCGAATGCTGCTACGTGGTTGACAAACATTTTCAAAGGTTCTGTATCATTGCCTACAATGCTGCAATGTCATGAATACATATTTTCAAAGCCGCTCCTGTATCATTGGCTACAATGATGCAATGTCCATGGACACATATTTTGAAAGATTCCGTATCATTGACTAGAATGTTCCAAGTTTATGGACCACATATTTTCAAAGGCTCTGTATCATTGGCTACAATGCTGCAAGGTCATGGACATATATGCTGAAAGTTTCTTATCATTGGCTTCAATACCGCTAGATCATTGACAAAACACTTTGAAGGGTTCTGTATCATTGGCTACAATGCTGCAATGTCATGGACACATATTTTGAAAGGCTACGCATCATTGGCTACAATGCTGCAATATCATAGACAAACAAAGTGATGGACACAAACTGTGAGATGTTCCGTATCCTTGGTTAGAATGCTGCGTCATGGACACATATTTGATAGATTCGGTATCAATGGCTACAACGCTGCAAGTTCAAGGACACATATTTTGAAAGTTTCTGTATTGTTGGGTACAATGCTCATAGATATGTGCCAAACATTTGATAGGCTCCGTATCATTGGCTAAAACGCTGCAAGTTCAGGGACACATACTTTGAAAGTTTCTGTATCGTTGGCTACAATGTTGTTAGGCCATTGACAAACATTTTGAAAGGTATCATTGACTAAGCATTTGATAGGCTCCGTATCATTGGCTAAAACGCTGCAAGTTCATAGACACATATTTTGAAAGGTTCTGTATCATTGGCTACAATGCTGCAAGGTCATGGACACATATTTTTAAGCTTCCGTACCATTGGCTACAATGCTGCTACGTCATAGACAAACATTTTGAAAGGTTCTGTATCATTGGCTACAATCTGCCACGGTCATTGACATATTTTGAAAGTTTCCGTATCATTGGCTACAATGCTGCAAGTTCGCTGACTCACAGTTTGAAAGTTTCCCGTATCATTGGCTAAGTGCTGCAAGTTCGCTGACTCACAGTTTGAAGAGTCCGTATCATTGGCTATAATGATGCAAGTTCATGAACAAACATTTTGAAAGGTTCCGTGTTATTGGTTAACAGGCTGTAAGTTCATGATCAAATATTTGAAAAGCTTCCAAGTGATTGGTTACAATGTTGCACGTTCATGGGCACATATTTTGAAAGGTTCCATAATCAATGGCCTCGAATGCTGCTACGTCATTGACAATCATTTTCAAAGGTTCGTTCCGTATCATTGACTACAATGCTGAAATGTCAGGGACATAGATTGAAACTGTCTGTATCATTGGCTAGAATGCCCCAAGTTTATGGACTTATATTTTGAAAGGTTCCGTATCATCGTCTATTTCGTATCTTCTTCACACTTTCTTTGAGGTCTGCCTTTTGGTTTATTCTATCGGGATTGCGCATTGTATACTGTTTTAGCTATTCTTTTTTCATCAATTATGTTAACATTCCCCAACCATCTCAGGTGACATATTTATATCTTCTTTGTTTTTATATCTGCTTTGGTTTGACGTCTTATTGCTGTTTCTGACTTTATCTCTTTTAGTTTTCCCTACTACTCATCTTATACTTTTCATTTCAGCTGCATGTACTCTACTGTACTCCATGTTGTTTTAGGTCTAAGTTTAATTGCCCTAAGGGAAATTAGGACAATAAGCTGCATTTTACACTGTCATTTTGAGTTTTCTTGACGATTCTTGTTTACCTACAAATGCCTCTCTCATTTGGTAATATATTGTCACTGTTGGTTGATTCGTTCGCTTAGTTTTTCGTCTGAGTTAATGATTACTTCTTTGTGATTTTAGCTTTGAACTTGTTCCAACTTCTTTCTGCCCAGATTGAGATCTTGCGTTTCAGCTACCCTGTTTACTAACATTGTTTTTGTTTTCTTTGCGTTTACTTTTATTTTTTTTCTTTAATTTAGTTCATCATTCAGCTTGTTCATATTATACTGACAGTCATTTTCTCATTTTCCATATAGAACGAAATCACCACCAAACGAAAGTATTGATAGATTTTACTTTGAGTCTCCACATATCTACACTCATTTTCCTCATTTTTGAAGATGTCTTTGCTATCGAATCCATAAATATGACTAAAGAAATAATGAAAATGTCCACATCAAACTCATGATGTTCCTAACTACTCTCATTATACACGTTGGTTTATTGTAAAACATCTCAAATTTAAACTCTGCTCTACATTAAGTTCTTTAAGAATATCATAGCTTCTATTTAACTCTGCTCTACATTAACTTCTTTAGGAATATCATAGCTTCTACTAAACTCTGCTTTACAGTAAGTTCTTTAGGAATATCATAGCTTCTACTAAACTCTGCTAGTAAATATGTGGTCATGTACACGTTTTGCTGCTCAAAATATGCTCTGGTGTTCTTCGATTCAATCCTCACTCCTTTTCCTCAGTTTCATTTCTAGAATTCTTGCATACATGTTTTCCTGGTACGCTAAGTAGTGATATCCGGCTATAGTCTGAGCATTCCATATTCGATCCTTTCTTGTGTGTTGATACTATCATTCATTTTTTCCAGTCAGTGTTTCAACATCCATGCTTAATTTGTCTCTCTTCCTTTGTTTTTAATCTTTTCTGGATACACTTGAACTGCTCCTGAAGCCTTTCCTGACTAACTTTTCGTATAGTTGTTTGATTTCCTCCACTGCGATTATATCAACATCTTCAGTTATCCCATTGCAATTAATTATTCTCACTAATTTCTCTGCAGATCTTTATTTCATAATAACGTATTCGTGTTCATTAAACGTACAGCCTTGTAGCCAATGACGGGTACATTTTCAAGATGGTTAGCCATTAAACTTACAGCCTTGTAGCCAATGAAGTGTACCTTTTCAAGATGGTTAGCCATTGAACTTACAGCCTTGTAGCCAATGGTGTGTACCTTTCAAGATGGTTAGCCATTGAACTTACAGCCTTGTAGCCAATGACGGTACCTTTTCAAGATGGTTAGCCATTGAACTTACAGCCTTGTAGCCAATGACGTGTACCTTTTCAAGATGGTTAGCCATTGAACTTACAGCCTTGTAGCCAATGGTGTGTACCTTTTCAAGATGGTTGGCCATTGAACTTACAGCCTTGTAGCCAATGACGTGTACCTTTTTCAAGATTGTTAGCCGTTGAACTTACAGCAGCCTTGTAGCCAATGACGTGTACCTTTTCAAGATGGTTAGCCATTGAACTTACAGCCTTGTAGCCAATGAAGTGTACCTTTTCAAGATGGTTAGCCATTGAACTTTACAGGCTTGTAGCCAATGAAGTGTACCTTTTCAAGATTGTTAGTCATTGAACTTACAGCCTTGTAGCCAATGAAGTTTACCTTTTCAAGATTGTTAGTAATTGAACTTACAGCCTTGTAGCCAATGGCGGGTACCTTTCCAAGATGGATGGCCATTGAACTTACAGCCTTGTAGCCAATGGTGTCTACCTTTTTAAGATTGTTGGCCATTGAACTTACAGCCTTGTAGCCAATGGTGTGTACCTTTCCAAGATGGATGGCCATTGAACTTACAGCTTCCAATGGTGTGTACCTTTTCAAGATGGTTGGCCACTGAACTTACAGCCTTGTAGCCAAAATGGTGTGTACTTTTTCAAGATGGTTGGCCATTGAACTTACAGCCTTGCAGCTATCAACATTGTTCACGCACCACTGCCCACTACCCATCTTATACGCCTCAATGATCCTAATCCTATCGCAGCAGTTATTTGTTAATTTTTATAAATATATATTAATGGCTGTTTTAATGTGTCTAGATGATAAACATAGACAGGTGTGGGATTTGAAAAATTCGCGTTCTTCAATATGGAATACAATATGGAATGTGGCCAATGCTCCCTCTAAGCTGTGCGCGTACACCAGTTAGACCAGGTGCGCATAGTTTTGAAATGTCTGCGCACAGGAATAAGAATAATATTTCCTATCTAACGCTTATTTTCATGCACACACGCACACCGTACACACAATTTGGATTGTTTCGTCAAACTTTGCACACCACCGAAAAACATATTTACTCTAGAAAAAAATATGGGAACATCGATTGTAACTTAGTTTCTTCCATTTTTCTCGCCTAGGCCCATAATTTGAAATCCATGATGTTGTGTTCCCTTCTCTTTCTTTTCTTTCTCTTCTCCTTATTCCCACCGTGGTGCCATGTAAGATTGGCTTTGAAAGGCCATTGTGATCTTGTTATGTAAGATGGGCTTTGAAAGGCCATTGTGATCTTGTTATGTAAGATGGGTTTTGAAAAGCCATTATGATCTTGTTATGTAAGATGGGCTTTGAAAGGCCATTGTGATCTTGTTGTATGGCCGATCTAGGTCAACAACTTTTCTTTCTACACAACCGCCAGCAGATTTAGATGGAGATATCTATATGATGGAAGTATTGAGATTTAAAGTTGGAACAAGGGATGCTAACGTTTATTGCCGATGAATAATGCATCATTCGAAAATCTTATTGTCTTGTCCTGTTTCGCTTCAATTTTCTTTTTCTTTGTGTATATTTTGCTTTTTTGTTAGTGGTATTTATGTTAGAGCTTATCTGAGTCAAAGACAAGATAAATATCAAGGAAATCAGTAGTCATCTATATTTTTAAAAAGACATCAGATAATATTAAACTCCTATAGAAACAAAGGCAAGGAATAGATAGAAAAGAAAATCTTTGCCACCATGGGGATTGAATCCGCGACCTCTCCGTCGGCACCCTTAGCCTCGCCATGAAAAGAAAGCGTGCTACCAATCGAACTAACTACCATCCTTATGTCTGTCTATTCCTTGAATCTGTCTTGTCTTTGTTCGTCTGAGGCTTTAATATTATTTAATGTCATTTCCTTCACTCTTGACATGCCTCCTACCTCACTGATTGTCTTTTTTTTATTTATGATTAATCTTCCTCGTGAAAGCACACAAAGCGTGGGCACATCGCTTGCTCTTGAACCTTGATGAAAGATTGAAAATGACTCCAAAACCAAATATAGATTTAGATCATATGGTCGGAAGCTTCTATACTATGAAAGGTCTCAACAGAATGTCAACTTTTTGTATCATCGGCGACTGAGTCTGGAAGCGTTTTTGGTTGACAAAAGCATGAGAGTATGGAACAAAAAACGGTAAGTTGTCAGAGAAATAAATATTTGTTTTTCTTTTCATTGACATTTTTTTTTCTGAAATAACACAGTGAACACAAGCAAACAAACAAAGCGACCAAAATGAAAAGAAAACAAACAAAATACACAAAGCAGAATTGCTAGCCGTGTACGTAAGTAAGATAAAAGTGGAGAAAATTAAGCAATCCGAAGGACAACAATCATACAAGCAGTAATCTCTACAATGAGTATTGTGATGGTAATTTGACTTTTATTACACCCCTTTAGCTAGGTCAAAGAGGATAAAACTTGCCCGGTGGTATTTCAATTGCCGACCTTCTGAGCCCGTGACCTCTATCACCGGCTCGCTTATCTTGATACTGGGTTAAATATGTTAGAAGCTAGACACGATCAATCTAAGATATAATTATATAATCTGGATCGTGATTTTTGAGATCTAGAAAGTAGATCTATATCTTATTTAAGTACATTCACTTGTTATTTTTAAATATTTCAGGATGATAAGGGGTGTAATAATATACATTTGACTGACTTTGGACTCTTTCGTGGCCTCATCATCATCATAGAAATAACCGTGAACATACAAGGAGAGAGAGAGAGAGAGAGAGAGAGAGAGAGAGAGAGAGAGAGAGAGAGAGAGAGAGAGAGAGAGAGAGAGAGAGAGAGAGAGAGAGAGAGAGAGAGAGAGAGAGAGAGAGACAGAGACAGAGACAGAGACAGAGACAGAGACAGAGACAGAGACAGAGACAGAGACAGAGACAGAGACAGAGACAGAGACAGAGACAGAGACAGAAAGAGAGAGAGTGTGTGTGTGTGTGTGTGTGAGGAGGAGAGAGAGAGAGAGAGAGAGAGAGAGAGAGAGAGAGAGAGAGAGAGAGAGAGAGAGAGAGAGAGAGAGAGAGAGAGAGAGAGATTGAGAGAAAGAGGGAAACAGATAGAAGAGAGAGAGAGAGAGAGAGAGAGAGAGAGAGAGAGAGAGAGAGAGAGAGAGAGAGAGAGAGAGAGAGAGAGAGAGAGAGAGAGAGAGAGAGAGAGAGAGAGAAAGAGAGAGAGATTGAGAGTGAGAGATACAGACAGACAGACAGAGATAGAGACAGAGACAGGGACAGAGACAGAGACAGAGACAGAGACAAAGACAGAGACAGAGACAGAGAATAATGTATATGCCTTCAGTTGACTAATTCAGTGGCGTAGCTAGGTATAAAGGCTTAGAAAATAATTTCATTACAAGCCATTTGTAAAAGAAAGTTTAAAAGAGGTATTATTGTAAATTTCATCCAACTTTCATTCCGAGAACATTGCGCTAGGTTTTGGCCCACCTTTGTATATGTAGGCAAACAGCAAATCGGTTCAGACCACTATTACTCTGTAATCCTTGTTTCATATCTTCTGAAAGGATTGTGTAATTGTTGAAAATACTTTCTCCACGTTTCCATGATGTTGCTCTCTTCTTTCAGTATTTCTCCTTTGGCGCTCTTTATTTGTCGTATTGGGCTTGGTTTGGTCTTTCTCCCGCTTTGCATTGCTCCCAGAACAGCTTTTGATTTCCTTGATATCTTTCTTGCAGTCTTTATCCAAACTCTTCCAACTGGTCCTGTTTTGCTCTTCTAACTTTCTCTTTTGACGACAGTTCTTTTACTCACGTAATCTATCCTATCATCTAGTCTCTTTGTTTGCAAATATTTCTTCAAGGCATCCTTCTTTTCTTTGACCAAGGTCTGGACATTATCATTCCACCATGCTGTTTTCTTCCCATCTTCTTTAATTTGTTTCCTACCACAGACCTCTTCAGTACAACTGAGGAGTGTTTCTTTATACATCTGCCATTTTTCTTCTATTGTGCTATCATTCAGATCCATCTTCCCTTTCACTCATAAACTATTATCCTAGATTGGTATATATATGTTTTACTATTGGTTTATTGAGTTCCTCTATTTTGAGTTAGTAGCTTTTTTTCTCTTTCCTTTCTGTTTGTTTTCTTCAGTCAGTAATCTCATTTTGGCAATCATTAGGTGATTATCACTAAATATTTCTGCTCCTTTGTTTACTCTTGCATCTATTGTACTGTAAAAATGGGAGCTACTAATTATTATGTAGTCTATGATTGAATTTTCACATCTGTCTTCATTTACTCTTGTATATTTGTGGATATCTGTGCTGGCTATTTTCACGTTTTTCTTAAGGCAAGAATCTATTAATCTCTCCATTTGGAGGAGTTGTTGTCTCTTTCTTTACCTATTACTCCTCCTGACGTTTCTACATTGTTGCCTACTCTAGCATTTAAATCTCCTAAAAGCATTAGTGCCTGTTTGGGTTTGAAATTATCTCCACTATTTGTAAATCGTTTTCGAAGATATCTTTTTCTTCTTTCGTGGTATCTTCGTTTGGTCCATAAGCTATTAATAATTCAATTTCTATTCCTTTTGGTTTAATATTTACCTCTAATAACATGGGATTATAAATTCCCAACTTTCTAGTAGTTTTTTTGTGTTGCTTTTAGGCATTAGAGGCCTACTCCTGTTCTAGCTCTACCTTCGACATCTACTCCTGAGAAGATTAAAATGCGATTCGGTCCTACTTTTTCTATTCCTTGTCCTTTTTTTGTTTGTTTCTGTAATGGTCAAAATGTCTACTTTGAAAATTTTCATTTCAACACCTAATTTGAACCCTTTTCCATTTATTGCCCTTATGGTTCATGTTCCAAAAAATGAGTCCCTGGTCTTTTCCCAGACTCATCTTCGTAAGGGTATATCATATTTCTTTCTTCTAATCAGTTTGGTTTTGGATAAGCAGGGATTAGTCCGCAGTAGCCAATGTAGATATCGGGGCTGCACCTTGAGGCCTTTACCGGGCCTTGTTATTTTCTTTCAGAGTTAACTCCCTTAGTCTTTGGTCAGCCAAATACCCGCCTGCGAGGCAGCAGGAGACGTGGGGCCGAGGGTGGGGCCGCTTGACCTGAGCTAAATTCTTGATTACTACTAAGGTCCACTATTAACATTTTCCTCCACCTGTTCAATTCACAGGCTCTCTATTATCTTGCATTTTTCCCAACACAGAAAGACGATCAGGCGTTGCACAGCATAACGTCTATTGCTCATTATAATCGCATGGCTATTTCAACAGTGTTTTATTTGCCTCACTTACTTCTAGAAGTTTACACATTTACTGCTGTTCCCACAAATCGTCGTTCAGAGATAAGAATTCCCTCACCAAGCAAGATGCTGAGATTCATCGGTAAGTTTCCTCTAAGACAATGTCATTCTTTAAATGAAAATATTAATGAACACAGACGTTTTTTTTTTTGATCCCTTATAACAATAATGTTCCAATCCTTTAAACACCGTGGCAGTAACGCGCCCAGAAAAAAGAAAGAAACCGGCCGAAGTTCAGACCTATTCAGCAATGATGAGGGAACTCGCCGACAGCTCCCAAATGAAAACAAAACCCCCGCTGGTTTTGACCAATTAGCCACAGGCATACTCGAGTGACTTACTTGACTTAATGTCCTCCGGCTGAAGAGTCATATGACATTTCCGCCGTGGCTGCCTTGTATTGTATTGTTTAATGATAAAAGAAATAGTACTGCAATAGGTCGGTAATTAGTAGAAAAGAAATACGAAATTGAATATGAAGGCCTAATGGGTAGAACAGAGATAGTTAGTAAGACAGAAATGTTTCGGGCAAAACCGCCCTTCCTCATTCACACATTAACGATACAAGAATGATTTAGTGGTCGAGAGTGACACTGTATGGCGCCAAAAGGTGGCCAGTCATGTGATGACCCATCACGTAGATTCCATGAGTAAGCCTCATAACAATAGAAACCAAATGTATATATGTAATAATTTTAAAAAAATATAAGAAAGTGAAAAAGAAAAAAGAAAAAAGAAAAGAGGAAAAAGAAAAAAGGAGGGGGTAAGGAAATGAGGAATGAAGTAAAGCCGCTAATGAGCAGGGACAGACAGACAGACAGACAAAGAGAGTGAGAGAGAGAGAGAGAGAGAGAGAGAGAGAGAGAGAGAGAGAGAGAGAGAGAGAGAGAGAGAGAGAGAGAGAGAGAGAGAGAGAGAGAGAGAGAGAGAGAGAGAGAGAGAGAGAGAGAGAGAGAGAGAGAGAGAGAGAGAGAGAAACACACACACACACACAG
>JAXRKP010002165.1:7500-47500 GCA_037039925.1 Doris montereyensis | reverse complement strand
TGTGCGTGCGTGTATGCGTGTGTGTGTGCGTGTGTGTGTGCGTGTGTGCGTTCGTGTGTGCGTGTGTGCGTGTGTGCGTTTGTGCGTGTGTGCGTGTGTGTGCGTGCGTGCGTGTATGTGTGTGCGTGGGTGTGTGCGTGTGTGTGCATGTGTGTGTGCCTGTGTGCATGTGTGCGTGCGTGTATGTGTGTGTGTGTGTGTGTGCGTGTGTGCGTGTGTGTGTGTGTGTGCGTATGTGCGTATGTGCGTGTGTGTGTGCTTGTGTGCGTGTGTGCGTGTGTGCGTGTGTGTGTGCGTATGTGTGTGCTGTGTGTGCGTTTGTGTATGTTTGTGTGTGTGTCTGCGTGTGTGCCTGCGTGTGTGCGTGTGTCTTAGGTGTAGTTGTGCTATGTGTGCGTGTGTGCGTGTGTGCGTGTGTGCGTGTATGTGCGTATGTGTGTGCGTGTGTGTGTGTGTGCGTGCGTGTGTGCGTATGTACGTGTGTGCGTGTGTGCCTGTGTGCGTGCGTGTGTGCGTGCGTGTGTGTGTGTGTGTGTGTGCGTGTGTGTGTGTGCGCGTGTGTGTGTGCGTGTGTGCGTGCGTATGTGCGTGCATCTGTGCGTGCATATTGTAAATTCTGTCTTGCAGGAATGTCAGTCACGTCTGAATGGGTTTTTTTGTTTCTCCGAACAAGCCTCTGTCATGTCTGATGTTTATTATAGTATTTACAGTCAAAGTTCAAAGTTGAAAGCAGTTACATTGTACATGTATTTGCAATAGGCATGTGTACTTGTTCCTGTCATTTGTTTACAATTCCATCCTTTCTCTCTTCCTTCACACCACACTTCATGACGTTTATTTCTTTACAATTCCATCCCTTTCTCTCTTCCTTCACACCATACTTCATGACGTTTATTTCTTTACAATTCCATCCCTTTCTCTTTCCTTCACACCACACTTCATGATCTATATTTAGATTGGTAGCGTGTTCCATTCCCAGATTGTTATTTGAAAAAGAAAAAAAGCTGTTTTTGCGTACCTATGTACTGCACGTTGATTTTGCAAATCTGTTCCTGCGATGAGTTCTGATGTTGTATCTGCTGTTTTGTGTATGTGTGTGTGTGTGTGTGTGTGTATGTGTGTGTGTGTAGTATTCAGGTATTTTTAGTGTCAAGTGTCTTGTTGTCATTAAATGCATTTGCAGCTTTGTGGAACAGTTTCTATCAATCTTTTTCTTTTTCTCTCTCCGTCTACTTTCCTTCCATCCAATGAATTCCACTTTCCTTCCATCCAATGAATTCTACTTTCCTTCCATCTAATGAATTCCACTTTTCTTCCATCCAATGAATTACACTTCCCTTCCATCCAATGAATTACACTTTCCTTCCATCCAATGAATTACACTTTCCTTCTATCCAATGAATTACACTTTCCTTCCATCCAATGAATTACACTTTCCTTCCATCCAATGAATTAAACACTTTTCTTCTATCCAATGAATTACACTTGTCTTCTATCCAATGAATTGCACTTCCCTTCCATCCAATGAATTCCACTTTCCTTCCATCCATTGAATTCCACTTTCCTTCCATCCAATGAATTCCACTTCCTTCCATCCAATGAATTCCACTTTCCTTCTATCCAATGAATTACACTTTCCTTCTATCCAATGAATTCCACTTTCCTTCCTTCCAATGAATTCCACTTTCCTTCCATCAAATGAATTCCACTTTCCTTCCATCCAATGAATTCCACTTGAGTTGTTTCAACACCGCAGTGACGCACCCTGCTTGACTTGAGCGACAACAATTCACATTGGTGAGAAACATCGCTGCTGTTCTTTGAGCTTGTTCCAGCATTTTTGTGTGAGATTGCTGGTAAGAGTAAGAGTCGTGTGTGGCAACACACTCATATTCCACAACAGGTCTACTCACTAACTTGACTAAGGCCGTGTAACTATTGTAAGCCTCTTATTTTATTTTCTCCGGGGACTGTTACAGTTTTCGTCATAGTTTTTTTTTAAATCAAGCAAAAGATCCATTTGCCTTGGCCAATTTGCTTTCAATGTAGTGGTTCCATTATAAAGATTTGCTTTCAATGTAGTGGTTCCATTATAAAGATTTGCTTTAATGTAGTGGTTCCATTGTAAAGATTTGCTTTCAATGTAGTGGTTCCATTCTAAAGATTTGCTTTGAATGTAGTGGTTCCATTCTAAAGATTTGCTTTCAATGTAGTGGTTCCATTCTAAAGATTTGCTTTCAATGTAGTGGTTCCATTCTAAAGATTTGTTTTCAATGTAGTGGTTCCATTCTAAAGATTGGTTGAGATGGACGTCAAGATGTCATCCATACACCCAAGGCATTGTGTCCGTGTGTTCCAATGAATGTCTGTTTTTTTTTTTTTTTTAAGTACGGGAATAGTTTCCACCAAAATGCACGGTTCACGGGCGACAAAACAAAATCTTGCACTTTGACGCCGTTAAATAAAGACCCCGACCCTGTGTAGTTACATTGCTATTCAGGTTTGGAAATATCTGTAAACTCTCTTGTTTGTTTGTTTGGGGTTTGTTGTAAGCTGGTCTGAGGACACGATCATAGGCCTTCTCATAGATCTGTTACATTCTTGTCTCCTCTCAAGGGTGACCAGAACCAAGACAGCTAAGGATTAATTGTTGCATAATTGTCGTGTGTATGTGTACACATGGTTAACATAGATCTAGATGACACATAAACACACACGCGAGCACACATACACACACACACACACACACACGCACGTGCGTGCCATGCTTTGTCACTGGGACGAGGCAAAAGAGGTTATCAAATTTATTGTTTACAGGAATTTACTCTTTAAATGCAACAAATTGAAGATGGACTTCCGAAAACATGTTGCAGTTTGGTGGTCAAACCAAACGTTGTTGCATTTTGAGGGAATAACTAGCGTTGTACTTGTACACTTCAGTTACATGAAAAAAAACGTGCATTCTGACAAATTGTGCACTTTGGCGGAGACTACCATATAAAGGATTATTATATTACTTAGCCCCGCCCCCCCTCTCGCAAGGTTCCATTGAAAATAAAAAAGATAGAGATGGATTTATAGTCCACATCCTCACACAAATACAGGCCTATTGACTACACACCATTTATCCCCAAGCAGGCCATTTCAAAGTCCTCCTCAAGTTTCGTGGCAGGGGGTGGATAGGTGGGGAAGGGGAGAAGCAGTACACAAGCCTGTTAGGCTTTTTATACTAATATTCTGACAAGATCTTTCTCTTACCTATAGCTGGGTAATCATTCACACCCAAGTCAAGTGATGAAAGTAGGGTAAAGTACCTTTTTTATTAGAATACAACGTTGACATTGTGAGGGGAAAATTTTTACCTGTGACATCCGTGGGGCTTGATCAGCATCATTTAGAATACACCGTTGGTAGAAGGTATCCTGTACAGGTGTATCCTGGTTATGTCTGGTATCATCCTGTCGCAACGCAGTCCTAGATGTAGAGGTAGTAGTTGATGCTGGGTGTTTTCCTTTATGTCAGCCTATTTACTTATTATCTTACTTACATACTTACTTACTTGCTTACTTACTTACTTATCCTCGTGGTGCTTGGGCAGCACATAAGGCCGACACGGTGGTCCGCCATTGAACACGATCAGAGACCAGTTTTGCCATCTGCCCCCACGTCTAACCCTGGGTTTTCATCTCTTTTTCGACGCTCCTCTTCCAGGTTTCCTGCCGGTGACCTCTTTTCCTTGTTCCCTAGGAGCTATTTTAGGGACGGCATCATCATTCATCCTAAGGATGTGACCAGTCCACTTACATCTTCTCCTCCTCACAATCTGGGGATTTGACTCCAGTGATGTTCTTCCTTGAAGGTCGTTGTTTGATATCGTGTTTGGCCAAACTATTTTGAGGATCTTTCTGAGACATTTGTTTTGAAAGGCGTTCAGTTTTCTGCAGATATTATTTGTTGTTTTCCAAGATTCAGCACCATAAAAAAGGACAGCTAGAATATTAGATTCTACTTGAGTTTTGTTTTAATTGAGATTGTTCTTGAATTCCAAATGTTTTTCAGTGATCCAAATACTTTTTTTGCTTTTGTTAACCTTTCTTTGATCTCATCTTCAGAATTTCCATTTTGAGTAATTTTACATCCGAGATATGTGAAAGCTTGTATATCTTCAATCTCCTTGTTTCCAAGTTTCACCGATTGTTTCCATTTGTTGTTCATCCATCCTTTTTGTTTTTCCAATATTTAATGTAGCTCCAGCTTTTGTGCATTGTTATCAACTTGCTGTGTTTTAGTTTGTATATCTGTGATGTTCTTTGACAAGAGTACAACATCATCAGCAAAATCGATATCCTCTAATATTTCAGTGAATGTCCACCTTAGTTCAGTTTTTCTTATTTTCAACAGATTCTTTGATAATCCAATCGATAGCAAAGCGTCCAATCGATATTAATTCCTAGAGTATCTAATTGTCTTTTATTTTCCTTTTTTCCATTTGATTTGATTTACCCACATCTACAACGAAGGTGATCTCCAGGGTTTTCGTCAAATTTTTATTTTATTTTCCCCGGACTGCCCTGTAAACAGCTTTAACGTGCAGAGAGTGCTGTGATCTGCACACGGGACCTCCTTTTTAAATTCCTTCTCCGATGAGACTAGGTGTCGATCCACCTCTCTAGACAAAAAAGGGTAGAGTTTGCTCGAAAAAAACTCGAGAAAATGTTTCAACCGTTGGCGGGGCTCGAACCGACTACCTTTTGGTTGAGCGACCGACACCTTGCCTTGTCTATGGAGTACTGAGTCTTCCTATCTGGTTGCCTGTAGTGACAATAATGGGTGAGGGCGTGTTCGAAGCATGGTTTTCAAGTTGTATCTTGGATTTTTTTCCCTTTCACTTTACCAGATTTGCATTTGAAGGCAAAAGGTCAAAGTTTAATGGTGGGTTATATAGTTATAAAGCTGATTCTCAGCGGGACCGTTTGCCATAAGTTGGTCCAGTCAGACCCTTCTGCAAGACATACATTTTCCAAAGTCGTCTAATTTGTCTTTCGATGATTGTTCAACTGCTTTTTAATTTGATTTGATTTGATTTGATTTGATTTAGCCACATTCCCAACGAAGATGATCTCTGGGGTTTTCGTAGGCTTATTGATTCTCTTTTCCCCAGACTGCCCTGTCAACAGCTATGAAAGGCTTATTGATTCTCGTTTCCCCAGACTGCCCTGTCAACAGCTATGAAAGGCTTATTGATTCTCGTTTCCCCCAGACTGCCCTGTCAACATGAAATCTTTACCGTGCACAAGGTGTTGTGATCGGCACACGTGACTTGCTTTTTATTGTCCGTCTCCGATGGCACTAGGTGTCGATCCACTTACCTGGACAAAAGTTTGAGCGAAAAGACTTGAGAAAATGTGTCAACAGTAGTTGGCGGAGCTCGAACCCACTGCCTTTTGGTTGAGAGGCCAACATCTTGCATCTGGACTATCGAGTCCGCCCCTGTTGTCTGTGTTGGCTGCTTGCCTCACTGCTACTGTTCCAACTACAATTTTATCTTAAACGTTCCCAGGACCTACACAAAGACTGTGTGTGTGTGTGTGTGTGTGTGTGTGTGTGTGTGTCCTTGTAGGTCCTTCATCCTCAAGGAATTGTGGGTTGTGTGGTGTGAGTGCAAGCCCCCTGCAGGTTGAAAAGTTTTCTCGAGTTTTTAAAGTAACACCTCTCCTCCACCCCCCTCCCTTGTCCGCCTGGTCCAGATAAGTGGTCAGACACCAAGTCCCATTGACGACGGGCGATGAAATGGAGGTCGGTCATGTGTGCAAATCACAACACTTTGTTCACATTAAATATCCCATAGTTGTTTACAGCATAGTTTTCATTTAATCCTGCCAACAAAAAAAACCCGAGGTCACTTAGCTGGTTGTGCATGTGGGTGAAGTCAAATCAAATCATATACCTTCATTCAAGCACGTGTCCTCATTTGTTATTTTGTTTCGTTTTTATCCTTGTATTTGACTGATCTGCTGACTCGTTGTCTTTGATTAGGTACGAAGCTAGTTGTGATCATGTTGATGATACAATATGAAAGAGAAAAACAGATTTCCTGTAACCTTTTGTTGTCTCTGTTGATGTTACAATATGAAAGAGAAAAAACAGATTTCCTGTAATCTTTTGCTGTCTCTGTTGATGTTACAATATGAAAGAGAAAAACAGACTCCCTGTAATATTTTGCTGTCTCTGTTAATGTTACAATATGAAAGAAAAAAAAACAAATTTCCTGTAATCTTTTGATGTCTCTGTTGATGATACAATATGAAAGAGAATAAAATCAAATTTCCTGTAATCTTTTGCTGTTTCTGTTGATGATACAATATGAAAGAGAATAAAAACAGATTTCCTGTAATCTTTTGCTGTCGCTGTTGATGATACAATATGAAAGAGAATAAAAGAGATTCCTTGTAATCTTTTGCTGTCTCTGTTGAAGATACAATATGAAAGAGAATAAAAACAGATTCCTGTAATCTTTTGCTGTCATCGTTGATGATACAATATGAAAGAGATTAAAAACAGATTCCCTGTAATCTTTTTCTGTCTTTGTTGGTGATACAATATGAAAGAGAATAAGAACAGATTCCCTGTAATCTTTTGCTGTTTCTGTTGATGATACAATATGAAAGAGAATAAAAACATATTCCCTGTAATTCTTTGCTGTTTCCTCTCCTTACCACTGATTGGATCCTCCTCTGCACGCAGTAATCAGTTCAGTCTCCAAACTGATGTTATGTCCTTCCAGATCCCATTGAGCTTGGCCATGGCTGTTGCTGTCTGCAGCGCATCCCTCTTCCCTGATAATTGAGCTCAAGGTATTTGAAATGGCTCAGTTTCGAGTTCGTGCCCGCCCACTTAGATTTTCTTTGTGCGTGGCATTCCCTTGTTCGTCATCGTCTTGGTTTTGCAGCATTGATTTCCATCCCAAAACTTGCACATGTTTCACCACAACGTTCCGCTAAGCGTACAAGCTACTCTTCTGATTCAACTAAACTATCAATGATATCTGCAAAGAGCAAGTTTGTGATATTATCCTTCCAATGCTGACTGATTCCTGGTGATATTCAAGGGCCACAGTCATGATTCGCTCCAGGAAGATCTTGAAGAGCACAGGCGACAGAAGACATCCTTGCTGACACCTACTGATGTGTGGAACCACTCCTTCAACCCCCCCCCCCCCCCCCGTATGAGTACTGCCACTACCGGCTGTTGCATGCCGTTGCTGGATTGTCAGCTTGTGTCTAATGTTGTATTGTTTCAGGCTTCCCACCAGGCGCCATGCTGAGCTGTGTCAAATGTCTTTGCTTCAGTGCTTTTTTTTACATCTTCTTCTCACTTTCTTCGATGTCTGCCTTTTGATCTTTTACCTTTGGTTTTAACATTGTATAGCTATTCTCTTATCGTCCATTCTGTTTACATGCCCAAAGAATCTCAGGGGATTTTTTTCCATTTTAGTTTTATGTCATTTGCCTCGATTTAATTTTGTTGTTGTTGTGCTTCTGATTTTGTCTCTTTTATTTTTCCCTACTACTCTTCTCAGATATTACGTTATTTCAGCTGATTGTACTTTTTTGTGTTCCATACTGTCTACATTCCATGCATCATTGCCATACAGGAGAGCAGAACAATAAAATGTGCTGTATAGTGCAATTCTAGTGTTTGTTGACGATTCTTGTTTACCCTAGAAACTTATAGTGTTTTTGTCTTTTTCGATTCTCTGGCTGATTTCTTCTCTTAGTTTTTGCTCTGAGTAAATCATTTCTCGAAGTAATTATACCTGTAAACTTGGTATATCCTCTCCTGCTCGGTTTAGAATTTTGCGTTTTAGATTCCTTAGTTACAAGCATTGTTTTTGTTTTCTTTGCGTTTATTTTCATTCCTTTTTTATTTAGTTAATTATTCAACTTTTTTGGGGGGAGGGGGGTTTGTTGCTCTTGTTTTTGACTTTGGGGGGGGGGGGGTTATTGAGTTTTTCAGAAGTTTTACAATAGCAAAATATCATTACATAAAATGTAGAAAATGAATATTTATAACTTAAAGATGTAATCAAAACGAGCAAAATAAAAACATAAAGCAGAAGAAACGAAATACGACACAAGTTAAAAGAAAAGAAATCGAGAACAAAAATAACGGGCAATACATCACATTATGTTTACATTTATAGCATGACAAAAACACCTCAGGGTTGATGGAATGGAACAACATTTTCAATCAGCAGATAGAGAAGGACATAGCACATAGAGAAGGACATAGCACATAGAGAAGGACATAGCACAGAGAAGGACATAGCACATAGAGAAGGACATAGCATATAGAGAAGGACACGGCACAGAGACAGCCCTGATAAGAGTGTTCAATCACCTCATCAAAATGCTGACTCCAACAGAGTGAATATGCTGTACGGCACTTTGTAAACGCGTTTGGAAATACCGTTTGGAATAGGTGGAACTGCATTGTCATATTTCAAATCGTACCTAATGGAAATCTGTCGTGGTGAATGGTGCCAAATCCGACAACCATTTGTTGAAATATGGAGTGCCCCAGGTTTACTGCTGGGGCATGTCCTCTTTACTGTTTATATGCAACCTCCTTCTTTATAATTACCAATTTTGATCATTCTTATTTCTTTTATGCCGATGATTCACATATCTAGGACTCTGTATTTATTGAAGATGTTGATAGGTTTAGTGCACAATTCGAGGATGTTTTAAAGAAATAAAACATGGATTAATGATAACAAATTAATACTAAATGAAGATAAAACAGAAATATTATTCAATGGAAGACCCAATAAAACTAAAGAGATAGAGAGAACCAACAGTACCCTTGGCAACAACACCATTGATGTGGCCACCACTATAAAAACAAACCTTGGTGTTTATTTTCACCCACACGTTTCCATGTCACACCAAGTCAATCATCTGTTTATATGCATGTGTATAGAGATAATGGAAATTGCTAAGATTCGTCATCTAATTCCTATTACCATAGCGAATTTGTTAATCAACTCCCTTGTCCTGTCAAAATTGGGTTATTGTAATTTCCTTAATGGCTAATACATCTAAAGAAAACTGAAGAAATCTTCAAGTTGTCCAAAATAATGCTGCCCAGATTGATTTTAAAGAAAGACATGTTAGCATATGCTACATCTCTCCTCCAAGAACTGCACTGACTGCCTGTTGAGAACATAATTGTATATAAAATAATCACTATCGTTTACAAAACTCTCAACAGCAACAGTCCCACTTACATGAAAGACCTTTTTGAGTATCTATACCCAGACAAAAAAACTTTCTTTCCTTTTTTATCAGTTGCCATTCTAGCTTGCGGTGTATCAGTTCAGATGCCCGAGATGATCTTTTTCCAGGATGCCCTGTCCTGACATTTTCTGCTTCCTTCTAAAAAAGTTAAGTGTGTATGCTTCAATGCTTTCAATCTTCTTCGCACTTTCTCCGAGGTCTGCCTTTTGGTCTTTTACCTTGGGATTTAGCACTGTATACTGAATTAGCTATTCAATTGTCATGCATTCTGTTTACATGCCCAAACCATCTCAATCGATTTGTTTCTATAATAGTTTTTATGCCATCTGCTTTAGAATTGATCTCTTATTGTTGTGTTTCTGATTTTGACAATTTTAATTTTCCTTACTACTCTTCTTAGATAGTTCATTTCAGCTACGTGTATTCTATTGTATTCTCTACTGTCTAAGGTCCAGCTTTCGCTGCCATAGAGGAGAGTAGGACAGTAAACTGTATTGTATACTGCCATTTTGGTTTTTGTTGACAATTCTTGTTTACCTACAGATGCCTTTCCTAGATGGTTAAATATTGCACTTGCCTTTTGGATTCTCTGGCTGATTTCGTCTCTTAGTTCTCCGTCTGAGTTAATTATTACTCTTAAGTAATTGTAGCTTAGGATTTGTTCTAGATTCTCCTGCCCAATTTAAGATTTTGTGTTTTAGCTTCCTAGTTACTAATATTGTTTTGGTTTTCTTTGCATTTACTCTCATTCCTTTTTTATTTAGTTCATTGTTCATAATGTTGATATTCGACTGAAGGTCACTTTCTGGTTATCCAAACAGAACTAAATCATTGGCAAATGAAAGCATTGATACATTTACTGGTTTGAGCTTCCACATACCTACATTGTTTTCTTCATTTTTGAGGATTCCTTTGCGACTGAATCCATAAATGTGATAAACAAAAGAGAATTTAGGGCTCAACCCTGTCTTACTTCAAATTCTGCAGATGTGTTTCCAGCTACTCTCACTGCACATGTTAGTTTCTTGTAAAAACTTTTAATAGCTTCTATTAAATTTTGCTCTACATTGTGTTCTTTTAAGGAATGTCATAGTTCGTCCCTCCTCCCAGTGTCAAACGCCTTTTCTAAGTCAATAAAACACAGGTGCAAGTCAATGTTTCTCTCAAGGAATTTTTCTATTATTTGTCTAATTGTAAATATGTGGTCTTGTACACTTCTTCCTGGTCTAAATCCACTCTGGTACTCTTCAATCTGATCCTCTACTCTTTTCCTTATTCTCATTTTCAGTATCCTGGCATACACTTTTCCTGGAACGCTAAGTAGTGATATTCTTCTATAGTTTGAGCATTCCATAGTTGATCCTTTCTTATGTATTGGTACTACTGTTCCTTTTTTCCAGCCTGTCTGGCACCTGTTTGGACTTCCATGCTTGTTGACATATTGCATGTAGTAGTTTGTCTGCCTCTCTCCCTTGGTTTTTAATCATTTCTGGATAAACATGATCTGCTCCGGGGGCTTTTCCAAATTTCACTTTTCTTATAGCTGTTTGGATTTCTTCCATTGATATATCTACATCTTCAGCTGTTTCCTCCGGATTACTTGTTACTGTTACTAATTGATCTTTACTCCTTGTTTCATACGTTCTGGAGGGTGGTTGGTGAAAATACTTTCTCCATGTTTCCATGATTTGGCTGTCTTCTTTCGTTATTTCTCCTTTGGCATTCTTAATGTGTCATAAAAGGGTATGCTTTGGTCTCTCTCATGCTCTTCATTGCCCCCAGAACAGCTTTTGATTTCTTTGATAGTTTTGTTGAATTCTTTGTCCAAACTCTTCCCATCGTTCCTGTTTTGCTTTCCTAACTTCCTCTTTGGCGATAGTTACTCACGTAAGAATATCATATTATCTGACCTCTTGCTTGTAAGCATTGTTTACAGACATTCTTCTTTTCTTTGATCTTAGTTTTGACATTCTCTTTCAACCATGCTGTTCTTTTCGTATCTTCTTTAATTTGTTCCTACCACTGTCCTTTTTCTGTAAAACTGAGTAGTGTTTCCTTATACAGTGGCCATTTGTCTTCTATTGTGCTATTATTCAGATCAATATGCCTTTCACTGATTATAACTTTTATCCTAGATTGGTATATCTATTATACTTATGGTTTTTTTAGTTCTTCTATTTTGAATCTAGTGGCTTTCTTTTCTACAATTTTCTGTTTGTTTTCCTCAGTCAGTAATCTTATTTCTACAATACTAGGCGATGAGCACTAAATATTTCAACTCCTCTGTTAAGACATGCATCCATTCTACTGTAAAAAAAAGGGAACTGCACACTATGATTATGAAGACTATGATTGACTTTTCACTTATATCTTCATTTATCTTATATATTTGTGAGTCCCTTTATGTATATAAAACAAATGTTGGCTATTTTTCATACAGATACAACCTCACCTACAACAACAGCAAAACCTATAGAAACAACCTCACCTAACAAAAAACAACCTCACCAACAACAACAGCAAAACCTATAGAAACAACCTCACCTACAACAACAGCAACACCTATAGAAACAACCTCACCTACAAAAACAGCAAAACCTATAGAAACAACTCACCTACAAAAACAGCAAAACATATAGAAACAACCTCACCTACAAAAACAGCAAAACCTATAGAAACAACCTCACCTACAAAACAGCAAAACCTATAGAAACAACCTCACCTACAAAAACAGCAAAACCTATAGAAACAACCTCACCTACAAAAACAGCAAAACCTATAGAAACAACCTCACCTACAAAAACAGCAAAACCTATAGAAACAACCTCACCTACGAAAAACAGCAACAAAAACCTATAGAAACAACCTCATCTACAACAACAGGAACACCTATAGAAACAACCTCACCTACGAAAACAGCAACACCTATAGAAACAACTCACCTACGAAAACAGCAACACCTATAGAAACAGCCTTACCTACGAAAACAGCAACACCTATAGAAACAGCCTTACCTACGAAAATAGCAACACCTATAGAAACAGCCTTACCTACGGAAACAGCAACACCTATAGAAACAGCCTTACCTACGGAAACAGCAACACCTATAGAAACAGCCTTACCTACGGAATCAGCAACACCCACAGAAGCAGTCGCACCTACGGACACTGGAACAACTGTACAAATGACAACTACGACAGGTATTTATAATGTCTCATTTTGAACAAGATAAAATCCTGATGGTTTGGTCGGAGAGTTGATTAATAGACCAGCGAGAATACAATCTTGCCTCCCTCGTTTCTCCTTTTTTTTTTACGAATTGTAATTATTAATTTCATGGTGACATTATCAATTTCATGTGACATTATCATTTTCATAGTGACATTATCAATTTCATGTGACATCATTTTCATAGTGACATTATCAATTTCATGTGACATTATCATTTTCATAGTGACATTATCAATTTCATGGTGACATTATCAATTTCATGTGACAATATCAATTGCATGTGATATTATCAATTTCATGTGACATATGAATTTCATGTGACATTATCAATTTCATAGTGACATTATCAATTTTAATGGTGACATTATCAATTTCATGTGACATTATCAATTCCATAGTCACATTATCAATTTCATGTGACATTATCAATTTAATGGTGACATTACCAATTTCATGGTAACATTATTAATTTCATGGTGATATTATCAATTTCATGATGACATTATCAATTTCATGGTGACATTATCAATTTCATGGTGATTTTATCAATTTCATGGTGACATTATCAATTTCATGGTGATATTATCAATTTCATGGTGACATCATCAATTTCATGGGACAATATCAATTGCATGTGACATTATCAATTTCATGGTGACATTATCAATTTCATGGTGACATTATCAATTTCATAATGACATGATCAATTTCATGGTGATATTATCAATTTCATGGTGACATCATCAATTTCATGGGACAATATCAATTGCATGTGACATTATCAATTTCATGGTGACATTATCAATTTCATGGTGACATTATCAATTTCATAATGACATTATCAATTTCATGGTGATATTATCAATTTAATGGTGACATTATCAATTTCATGGTGATATTATCAATTTCATGGTGACATTATCAATTTCATGGTGATATTATCAATTTCATGGTGACATTATCAATTTCATGGTGACATTATCAATTTCATGGTGACATTATCAATTTCATGATGACATTATCAATTTCATGATGATATTATCAATTTCATAATGACATTATCAATTTCATGGTGACATTATCAATTTCAAGGTGATATTATCAATTTCATGGTGACATTATCAATTCCATGGTGATATTATCAATTTCATGGTGACATTATCAATTTCATGGTGATATTATCAATTTCATTGACATTATCAATTTCATGTGACATTATCAATTTCATGGTGACATTATCAATTTCATGATTACATTATCAATTTCATGGTGATATTATCAATTTCATGATGACATTATCAATTTCATGATGACATTACCAATTTTATGGTGACATTATCAATTTCATGGTGACATTATCAATTTCATGGGAATAGGAATCCATCAGTGTTTTTAATATGAGAACATTGTAGATACTTTTTGACTGCCTAGCACTGCTAGAGGCGCCGGTAGCTCAATCGGTAGAACGTCTGATTGCCGCGCAGGGTGCCCAAGTTTGATCCCAGTCCGGGCAAAAATTGTTGGCCCTCCTGTCGGCCCAGCAACAAAATGGATAGCCTATTCAGACTCAGCGAAAGTAAAGGCGTTGTGGAGAGCAAAGCAATGGCAAACTACCACATTATGCCTATGCCTAGAAAGCAATGGCAAACTACCACATTATGCCTATGCCTAGAAAGCAATGGCAAACTACCACATTATGCCTATGCCTAGAATGCAATGTCAAACTACCACATTATGCCTATGCCTAGAATGCAATGTCAAACTACCACATTATGCCTATGCCTAGAAAGCAATGTCAAACTACCACATTATGCCTATGCCTAGAATGCAATGGCAAACTACCTCATTATGCCTATGCCTAGAAAGCAATGTCAAACTACCACATTATGCCTATGCCTAGAATGCAATGTCAAACTACCACATTATGCCTATGCCTAGAATGCAATGTCAAACTACCACATTATGCCTATGCCTAGAAAGCAATGGCAAACTACCACATTATGCCATATGTCTAGAAAGCAAAGGCAACCTACCACATTATGCCATATTCCTAGAAAGCAATGTCAAACTACCACATTATGCCATATGTCTAGAAAGGAATGGCAAACTACCACATTATGCCATATGTCTAGAAAGCAATGGCAAACTACCACATTATGCCATATTCCTAGAAAGCAATGAGATACAGAAAATAATTCCACAATTTGAGGATTTACATTTCCTCTCTCTCTCTCTCTCTCTCTCTCTCTCTCTCTCTCTCTCTCTCTCTCTCTCTCTCTCTCTCTCTCTCTCTCTCTCTCTCTCTCTCTCTCTCTCTCTCTCTCTCTCTCTCTCTCTCTCTCTCTCTCTCTCTCTCTCTCTCTCTCTCTCTCTCTCTCTCTCTCTCTCTCTCTCTCTCTCTCTCTCTCTCTCTCTCTCTCTCTCTCTCTCTCTCTCTCTCTCTCTCTCTCTCTCAACCAGCATTCTATCATCAACCAAGACAACCATGATAATGATTTTATAATATTTTCAATGTTCTGCAGAGAGGCAATTTAGTAACAGCAATAGATGTGCATTGTCTTATCAGATTTACTAGTCTATGTGTTAGATCAATAGGAAATATTTTGACTTATAATTTTACTTCATTTGCTTGTTTCGACATTACAGTGTTGATAAATTGTATGCTGTAGGGGACAAATGTAGCTTTATGTCGGTTGGTTCTATACCGAGATTCTCTATATCTTCTGCCAGATGGAAGTAACATAAATTCACTGTTCAGATGGTGTTTTACTTCATCAATAATTGAAAGGGATTTTCTTTCTACAGCTTTTTTATAGCACTGCTCCACGCTTTGCAATTTCTCATTGACTATATTTCCTGCTTCTTTTACCAATCTTTGTAACTTATTTTTCTGCCTTACACCACACCCTCCATACCATACAGTAATGCCAAAAGTTATGATACTCAACAATAACGATTGAAATATTTGTTTCATGGTACTTTTGCTGGTACCAAAGACTCGTAATTTTCTGAGAATGTGCAACCGCTTAATTGATATTTTCTACATGAATATTGAAAGGTAGAGAGTTGTTGATTAAAACACCAAGATACTTAAATTTGTCGACTATTTCAATGTCTTCAGATGTATTTCAACTCGCTTTATATCTTTGGTAATGCATTTTGAATTAAAAATTTGCTCTTTTGTTTTTAACGCATTGAGCTGCAGATCATTTTGTACATACCAACTTTTGAAATTTTTGATTTGATCAAAGTAATGAGCGTCCGATTCATTGTAATTCAGGAGACTCAATATTGCTGTATCATCTGCGTATTTGATAATCACACATTTTCATTATTTGGGACACAGTTGTTTGTATATAAAATGTACAGTAACGGTGAGCTGACACATCCTTGTGGGCAACCATTTGACAGAGTTCTAGTAGAAGAACAATTTGACCTCATTTTTACACATTGGGGTCTTTCTAGAAGGAAGTTGTCGTACCAATCAATCAAATAACGAGATAGGTTAAAACGATGTAATTTGTTGAGCAGGATGTCCGTGTTCATTGAGTTGAATGCAGATGAGATGTCGACGTATAAGACACGTGCATAGTTTGATGGTGACTTGTCAAGGTGTTTAGAGATAGTATATGTCACGGTAAAAGCGCATCCTCTACGCTGAGTTTCTGTTGGTAGGCAAACTGGTGCTTGTCTAATATGTCGTTGTCATTTACGTGCTGTAGAATTTCATTTTTATTAGGGTTTCTAAACATTTCATTACGATGGATGTTAGGACGACGGGGCGATAATCATTACGTTTTTCAGGTTGATTCTTTTTTGGAACCGGGATTATAATTGATGTTTTCCATAGATTGGGCACTATTTGATAATTGAGAGAATTTTGAAATATTTTAGTGAAGGGCACAGCGAGCTGGTCACAACAGCATTTTAGGAGGTCCGATGTTATTTTATCTGGACCAGGTGCTTTGTTTTGTTTACACCTCTTAAAAATGTTGATGACGGGTTCTACTTCTATATCTGGGGTAACTTTTCATTCGTTGTATGAATTTGGGATTGGACAACTGCAGTTGGGGAATCGAAACGACAAAAAAAGTTGTTAAGATCATCAGGGTCAATATCGCTGTAGCTAGATATCTTATCTTTCTTTTCTCTCATTCCACTCATCTTTCGAATCATGTTCCAAGATTGTAGGACGTGTGATTGTTTGAGTTTCTTTTCCATCTTGTCTTTGTAAGCTATTTTTTCTTCTTTAATTACTTTTCTTATATCCTTTTATCCTTTTCTGCTAATCGTTATCACCACTCATATGTGCAATTTTCTTTTGATTGATAGCACATTTAGCGCGTTTTGTGATCCAAGGCTTGTTATTTGGAAATATTTCTATTTGTTTACTTTCGAAACACAGGTCGCGACAGAAATGAATATAATGCGTAATGACCTCCACCCATTCATCGATTGATGTGTCATCAGTCATGAAAATATCCCAAGTCGTACTGTCAAAACAGCCTTGAAGTTTCAAAATAGTGTCAGGAGTGGAGAATTGCGTTGTGATTTCAATTGGTTTATTCTGTTTTATTTTTGTTCTGTAAGTTGGTAATAAGTGAACACTGTTATGATCAAACGTCCCAATGTTTGCTTTCTGTAAGCTTTTATATGCTTGTTTGATATTACAAAAGCATTTATCAAGGGTTTTATTCAATCGTGTCGGTACAGAGACGTATTGTGTAAAGGGTGAATGGAGATTGGGACATCTATTAAAATCACCCAAGACGATGACTGGGGCCTCAGGGTGTTTACCTAGGAACTTTGAAACGTCGTCTTCAATTGTTATAAGGGCATTTTCGGTGTTGCTGTCAGGTGGAATATACGGCCAACACATACAAGACAAGAAATTATCTTGGTAGGTAATGTGGCCGAATAGAAAGTGACAACAATTCAATGTCACGATGACACAGTTTTGTTACCTGATGATTGTTTGACGACCAGTTTTTATTAATGTAAACACATACACCTCCACCAACCAACTTTCCGACAGATTTACTTCGGGTCAGAGGGTACAGTTCAAAATTATCAATTTCAAATTCTTTTATATTTTCTGAGTTAATATCCTTGTCTGTCAACCACGATTCTGTGATGCAGATGATGTTAGCATGCCTATAAGCATTGTCATAACGACATAAAGCAGTAAGTGTGTCGATCTTGTTCCTGATAGATCTTACATTTGACAATATAATGCTTGGGAGTGGAAGCTGATTTTTCCTTTTCTTCGTCCTTTCACGAACCCCTGCTTTTCTTCCTCTCTTTCGTATCTTTTTACACGACTTGACATATTTAAATCTTTCTTCCGGAGTGCAAAGAAGCGATCTTTTTAATGAAGCAATATCTAACAATATATCAATAGAATAAACAATCCCTCGTCCTCCATTCATGATGACGTAATATCTAATAATTTATCAATATACAATTCTTCGTCCCCCATTGATTTAACACAATGGATAACAGTCCAAAGCGAAAAGTAATGATGAGAAGGTATATAACAATTTCAAATTGGGTCTAGATATGGATCTGGGTTTACATTTCAGAGCACGAAAGCAAGCGTAGCCTATGAACAAACCGCGACAAAACCGGCAACCCTATCCTACGTCCGCCATCTTGACCGTAATTTATTGACGAATGATCAACACAATAATCCACTACATTGTGACTCTATAGAATTTATGGAGAAAAGCAATCAATAATCTGACTCTCACAACCTTTGGATCCTAAGTCTCTGTTTTGCCGGCCATAGTGCTCTAAGTGGCATCACAAAATGCTGTGTCATTCAATGGTTGTGCAATATTTTGATGCAACATTTGACATCACAATAGTTGTGCAATATTTTGATGCAACGCTTGACATGACAATAGTTGTGCAATATTTTGATGCAACGCTTGACATGACAATAGTTGTGCAATATTTTGATGGAACACTTGACATAACAATATTTGTACAATATTTTGAGCAACATTTGACATGACAATAGTTGTACAATATTTTGAGCAACATTTGACATGACAATAGTTGTGCAATATTTTGATGCAACACTTGACATGACAATAGTTGTACAATATTTTGATGCAACACTTATCAACACAATAGTTGTGCAATATTTTGAGCAACATTTGACATGACAATAGTTGTGCAATATTTTGATCGAACACTTGACATCACAATTGAAAATGAATTGTTCTGTGCGTATGTTGAATTTCAATGTACTAACTATAGCGACACACTTTTACTGGGCATGGTCAACTTACTTAGAGACTGAAATCAGCTAGATTTGGGCTGAAGTTGCCCATTGTTAGGCTTAACTGATGTTCCCTATTGTTTGATGTCACTTAAGTTCCATGTTGCTAGACTTAACTGAGGTTCCATAGTATTAGTCTTAACTGAGGTTCTATAGTGTTAGTCTTAACTGGGGTTCCTTGTTGTTAGACTTAACTGATGTCCTATAGTGTTAGACTTAACTGAGGTTCTATGTTGTTAGACTTAACTGAGGTTCTATGTTGTTCGACTTAACTGAGGTTCTATGTTGTAAGATTTAACTGAGGTTCTATAGTGTTAGACTTAACTGAGGTTCTATGTTGTAAGATTTAACTGAGCTTCTATGTTGTAAGATTTAACTGAGATTCCATGTTCTTAGACTTAACTGAGCTTCTATGTTGTAAGGCTTAACTAAGGTTCTATGTTGTAAGACTTAACTGAGGTTCTATGTTGATAGACTTAACTGAGGTGCTATGTTGTAAGATTCAACTGAGGTTCTATGTTGTAAGACTTAAGTGAGGTTCTATGTTGTAAGACTTAACTGAGGTTCTATGTTGTAAGACTTAACTGAGGTTCTATGTTGTAAGACTTAACTGAGGATCTATGTTGTAAGACTTAACTGAGGTTATATGTTGTAAGACTTAACTGAGGTTCTATGTTGTTAGACTTAACTGAGGTTCCATAGTGTTAGACTTAACTGAGGTTCCATGTTGTTAGACTTAACTGAGGTTCTATGTTGCTAGACTTAACTGAGGTTCTATGTTGTTAGACGTAACTGAGGTTCTATATTGTTAGACTTAGCTGAAGTTCTATGTTGTTAGACTTAACTGAGGTTCCATAGTGTTAGTCTTAACTGAGGTTCCATAGTGTTAGTCTTAACTGAGGTTGCGTACTGTTAGTCTTAACTGAGGTTCCATAGTGTTAGTCTTAATTGAGGTTCTATGTTGTAAGACTTAACTGAGGTTCCATGTCGTTAGACTTAACTGAGGTTCTATGTTGTAAGACTTAACTGAGGTTCTATTTTGTAAGACTTAACTGAGGTTCTATGTTGTAAAACTTAACTGAGGTTCTATGTTGTAAGACTTAACTGAGGTTCTATGTTGTAAGACTTAACTGAGGTTTTATCTTGTAAGACTTAACTGGGGTTCTATGTTGTTAGACTTAACTGAGGTTCTATGTTGTTAGACTTAACTGAGGTTCTATGTTGTTAGACTTAACTGAGGTTTTATCTTGTAAGACTTAACTGGGGTTCTATGTTGTTAGACTTAACTGAGGTTCTATGTTGTTAGACTTAACTGAGGTTCTATGTTGTTAGACTTAACTGAGGTTCTATGTTGTTAGACTTAACTGAGACTCTATCTTGTTAGACTTAACTGAGGTTCTATGTTGTTAGACTTAACTGAGGTTCTATGTTGTTAGAGTTAACTGAGGTTCTATGTTGTAAGACTTAACTGAGGTTCTATGGTGTTAGACTTAACTGAGGTTCCATGTTGTTAGACTTAACTGAGGTTCTATGTTGTTAGACTTAACTGATGGTCTATGTTGCTAGACTTAACTGAGGTTCTATGTTGTTAGACTTAACTGATGTTCTATGTTGTTAGGCTTAACTGAGGTTCTATGTTGCTAGACTTAACTGAGGTTCTATGTTGTTAGACTTAACAGAGGTTCTATGTTGCTAGACTTAACTGAGGTTCTATGTTGTTAGACTTAACTGAAGTTCTATGTTGCTAGACTTAACTGAGGTTCTATGTTGTTAGTCTTAACTGAGGTTCTATATTGTTAGACTTAGCTGAGGTTCTATGTTGTTAGACTTAACTGAGGTTCCATAGTGTTAGTCTTAACTGAAGTTCCATAGTGTTAGTCTTAACTGAGGTTCTATGTTGTAAGACTTAACTGATGTTCTTATGTTCTATGTTGTAAGACTTAACTGAGGTTTTATCTTGTAAGACTTAACTGAGGTTCTATGTTGTAAGACTTAACTGAGGTTCTATGTTGTTAGACTTAACTGATGTTCTATGTTGTTAGACTTAACTGAGGTTGTATGTTGTTAGACTTAACTGAGGTTCTATGTTGTTAGACTTAACTGAGGCTCGTTGTTAGTTCTATGTTGTTAGACTTAACTGAGGTTCTATGTTGTTAGAGTTAACTGACGTTCTATGTTGTTAGACTTAACTGAGGTTCTATGTTGTTAGACTTAACTGAGGTTCTATGGTGTTAGACTTAACTGAGGTTCCATGTTGTTAGACTTAACTGAGGTTCTATGTTGTTAGACTTAACTGATGGTCTATGTTGCTAGACTTAACTGAGGTTCTATGTTGTTAGACTTAACTGATGTTCTATGTTGTTAGACTTAACTGAGGTTCTATGTTGCTAGACTTAACTGAGGTTCTATGTTGTTAGACTTAACGGAGGTTCTATGTTGCAAGACTTAACTGAGGTTCTATGTTGTTGTTAGAGACTTAACTATGTTGTTAGACTTAACTATTCTATGTTGCTAGACTTAACTGATGTTCTATGTTGTTAGACTTAACTGAGGTTCTATATTGTTAGACTTAGCTGAAGTTCTATGTTGTTAGACTTAACTGAGGTTCCATAGTGTTAGTCTTAACTGAGGTTCTATGTTGTTAGACTTAACACTGGGTTCTATGTTGTTAGTCTTAACTGAAGTTCTTAACTGAGGTTTATGTGTTAGTCTTAAGACTGAGGTTCTCCATAGTGTTAGTCTTAATTGAGGTTCTATGTTGTAAGACTTAACTGAGGTTCCATGTCGTTGGACTTAACTGAGGTTCTATGTTGTAAGACTTAACTGAGGTTCTATTTTGTAAGACTTAACTGAGGTTCTATGTTGTAAGACTTAACTGAGGTTCTATGTTGTAAGACTTAACTGAGGTTCTATCTTGTAAGACTTAACTGACTTAACTGGTTCCATTTTGTTAGACTTAATTGAGGTTCTCTGTTGTTAGGCTTAACTACTATGTTGTTAGACTTAACTGAGGTTCTATGTTGTTAGACTTAACTGAGGTTCTATGTTGTAAGATTTAACTGAGGTTCTATGTTGTAAGACTTAACTGAGGTTCTATGTTGTAAGACATAACTGATGTTCTATGTTGTAAGAATTAACTGAGGTTCTATATTGTTAGACTTAACTGAGGTTCCATAGTGTTACACTTAACTGAGGTTCCATGTTGTAAGACTTAACAGAGGTTCTATGTTGTTAGACTTAAATGAGGTTCTATGTTGTAAGACTTAACTGAGGTTCCATGTTCTTAGACTTAACTGAGCTTCTATGTTGTAAGGCTTAACTGAGGTTCTATGTTGTTAGACTTAACTGAGGTTCTATGTTGTTAGACTTAACTGAGGTTTATGTTGTTAGATTTAAGTGAGGTTCTATGTTGTAAGACCTAACTGATGTTCTATAGTTGTAAGACTTAACTGAGGTTCTATGTTGTAAGGGCTTAACTGAGGTTCTATGTTGTAAGACTTAACTGAGGTTCTATGTTGTAAGACTTAACTGAGGTTCTATGTTGTAAGACTTAACTGAGGTTCTATGTTGTTAGACTTAACTGAGGTTCCATAGTGTTAGACTTAACTGAGGTTCCATGTTGTTAGAGTTAACTGAGGTTCTATGTTGTAAGACTTAACTGAGGTTCTATGTTGTAAAACTTAACTGAGGTTCCATGTCGTTAGACTTAACTGAGGTTCTATGTTGTAAGACTTAACTGAGGTTATATGTTGTTAGGCTTAACTGAGGTTCTATGTTGCTAGACTTAACTGAGGTTCTATGTTGTTAGACTTAACGGAGGTTCTATGTTGCTAGACTTAACTGAGGTTCTATGTTGTTAGACTTAACTGAGGTTCTATAGTTGTTAGACTTAACTGAGGTTCTATGTTGTTAGACTTAACTGAGGTTCTATGTTGTTAGACTTAACTGACGTTCTATGTTGTTAGATTTAACTGAGGTTCTATGTTGTAAGACTTAACAGAGGTTCTATGTTGTAAGACTTAAATGAGGTTCTATGTTGTAAGACTTAACTGAGATTCCATGTTGTTAGACTTAACTGAGCTTCTATGTTGTAAGGCTTAACTAAGGTTCTATGTTGTAAGACTTAAATGAGGTTCTATGTTGTTAGACTTAACTGAGGTGCTATGTTCTAAGATTTAACTGAGGTTCTATGTTGTTAGACTTAACTGAGGTTCTATAAGACTTAACTGAGGTTCTATGTTGTTAGATTTAACTGAGGTTCTATGTTGTTAGACTTAACTGAGGTTCTATGTTGTTAGACTTAACTGAGGTTCCATAGTGTTAGACTTAACTGAGGTTCCATGTTGTAAGACTTAACAGAGGTTCTATGTTGTAAGACTTAAATGAGGTTCTATGTTGTAATACTTAACTGAGGTTCTATGTTGTTAGACTTAACTGAGGTTCCATAGTGTTAGACATAACTGAGGTTCCATGTTGTTAGACTTAACTGAGGTTCTATGTTGTAAGACTTAACTGAGGTTCTATGTTGTTAGACCTAACTGAGGTTCTATATTGTTAGACTTAACTGAAGTTCTATGTTGTTAGATTTAACTGAGGTTCCATACTGTTAGTCTTAACTGAGGTTCTAGAGTGTTAGTCTCAACTGAGGTTCTATGTTGTTAGTCTTAACTGAGGTTCCATAGTGTTAATCTTAACTGAGGTTTCATAGTGTTAGTCTTAACTGAGGTTCTAGTGTTATTCGTAACTGAGGTTCTATGTGTTAGTCTTAACTGAGGTTCCATAGTGTTAGTCTTAACTGAGGTTCTATGTTGTTAGACTTAACTGAGGTTCTATGTCGTTAGACTTAACTGAGGTTCTATGTTGTAAGACTTAACTGAGGTTCTATGTTGTAAGACTTAACTGAGGTTCTATGTTGTAAGACTTAACTGAGGTTCTATGTTGTAAGACTTAACTGAGGTTTTATCTTGTGAGACTTAACTGATGTTCTATGTTGCTAGACTTAACTGAGGTTCTATGTTGTTAGACTTAACTGAGGTTCTATGTTGTTAGACTTAACTGAGGTTCTATGTTGTAAGACTTAACTGAGGTTCTATGTTGTTAGACTTAACTCAGGTTCCATGTTGTTAGACTTAACTGAGGTTCTATGGTGTTAAAATTAACTGATGGTCTATGTTGCTAGACTTAACTGAGGTTCTATGTTTTTAGACTTAACTGAGGTTATATGTTGTTAGGCTTAACTGAGGTTCTATGTTGCTAGACTTAACTGAGGTTCTATGTTGTTAGACTTAACGGAGGTTCTATGTTGCTAGATTTAACTGAGGTTCTATGTTGTTAGATTTAACTGAGGTTCTATAGTGTTAGACTTAACTGAGGTTCTATGTTGTTAGACTTAACAGAGGTTCTATGTTGTAAGACTTAAATGAGGTTCTATGTTGTTAGACTTAACTGAGATTCCATGTTCTTAGACTTAACTGAGCTTCTATGTTGTAAGGCTTAACTAAGGTTCTATATTGTAAGACTTAAATGAGGTTCTATGTTGTTAGACTTAACTGAGGTGCTATGTTGTAAGATTTAACTGAGGCTCTATGTTGTAAGACTTAACTGAGGTTCTATGTTGTAAGACTTAACTGAGGTCCTATGTTGTAAGATTTAACTGAGGTTCTATGTTGTAAGACTTAACTGAGGTTCTATGTTGTAAGACTTAACTGAGGTTCTATGTTGTTAGACTTAACTGAGGTTCCATAGTGTTAGACTTAACTGAGGTTACATGTTGTAAGACTTAACAGAGGTTCTATGTTGTAAGACTTAAATGAGGTTCTATGTTGTAATACTTTACTGAGATTCCATGTTCTTAGACTTAACTGAGCTTCTATGTTGTAAGGCTTAACTAAGGTCCTATGTTGTAAGACTTAACTGAGGTTCTATGTTGTTAGACTTAACTGAGGTGCTATGTTGTAAGATTTAACTGAGGCTCTATGTTGTAAGACTTAACTGAGTTTCTATGTTGTAAGACTTAACTGAGGTTCTATGTTGTAAGAATTAATTGAGGTTTTATGTTGTATCACTTAGCTGAGGTTCTATGTTGTAAGACGTAACTGAGGTTCTATGTTGTAAGATTTAACTGAGGTTCTATGTTGTTAGACTTAACTGAGGTTCCATAGTGTTAGACTTAACTGAGGTTCCATGTTGTTAGACTAGACTGAGGTTCTATGTTGCTAGACTTAACTGAGGTTCTATGTTGTTAGACTTAACTGAGGTTCTATATTGTTAGATTTAACTGACGTTCTATGTTGTTAGACTTACTGTGGTTCCATAGTGTTAGTCTTAATTGAGGTTCCATAGTGTTAGTCTTAACTGAGGTTCCCTAGTCTAAGTCTTAACTGATGTTCCATAATGTTAATCTTAACTGAGGTTCCATAGTCTTAGTCTTAACTGAGGTTCCATAGTGTTAGTCTTAACTGAGGTTCCATAGTGTTAGTCTTAACTGAGGTTCCATAGTGTTAGTCTTAATTGAGGTTCTATGTTGTAAGACTTAACTGAGGTTCCATGTCGTTAGATTTAACTGAGGTTCTATGTTGTAAGACTTAACGGAGGTTATCTTTCGTAAGACTTAACTGAGGTTCTATGTTGTACGACTTAACTGAGATTCTATGTTATAAGACTTAACTGAGGTTCTATGTTGTAAGACTTAACAGAGGCTTTATCTTGTAAGACTTAACTGAGGTTCTATGTTGTTAGACTTAACTGAGGTTCTATGTTGTTAGACTTAACTAAGGTTCTATGTTGTTAGACTAAATTGAGGTTCTATGTTGTTAGACTTAACTGAGGTTCTATGTTGTTAGATTTAACTGAGGTTCTATGTTGTTAGACTTAAATGAGGTTTTATGTTGTTAGACTTAACTGAGGTTCTATGTTGTCAGACTTAATTGAGGTTCTATGGTGTTAGACTTAACTGAGGTTCCATGTTGTTAGACTTAACTGAGGTTCTATGTTGTTAGACTTAACTGAAGTTCTATGTTGTTAGATTTAACTGAGGTTCCATACTGTTAGTCTTAACTGAGGTTCCAGAGTGTTAGTCTCAACTGAGGTTCCATAGTGTAAGTCTTAACTGAGGTTCCATAGTGTTAATCTTAACTGAGGTTTCATAGTGTTAGTCTTAACTGAGGTTCCATAGTGTTATTCGTAACTGAGGTTCCATAGTGTTAGTCTTAACTGAGGTTCCATAGTGTTAGTCTTAATTGAGGTTCTATGTTGTAAGACTTAACTGAGGTTCCATGTCGTTAGACTTAACTGAGGTTCTATGTTGTAAGACTTAACTGAGGTTCTATGTTGTAACACTTAACTGAGGTTCTATGTTGTAAGACTTAACTGAGGTTCTATGTTGTAAGACTTAACTGAGGTTTTATCTTGTGAGACTTAACTGATGTTCTATGTTGCTAGACTTAACTGAGGTTCTATGTTGTTAGACTTAACTGAGGTTCTATGTTGTTAGACTTAACTAAGGTTCTATGTTGTAAGACTTAACTGAGGTTCTATGGTGTTAGACTTAACTCAGGTTCCATGTTGTTAGACTTAACTGAGGTTCTATGGTGTTAAAATTAACTGATGGTCTATGTTGCTAGACTTAACTGAGGTTCTATGTTTTTAGACTGAACTGAGGTTATATGTTGTTAGGCTTAACTGAGGTTCTATGTTGCTAGACTTAACTGACGTTCTATGTTGTTAGACTTAACGGAGGTTCTATGTTGCTAGACTTAACTGAGGTTCTATGTTGTTAGATTTAACTGAGGTTCTATAGTGTTAGACTTAACTGAGGTTCTATGTTGTTAGACTTAACAGAGGTTATATGTTGTAAGACTTAAATGAGGTTCTATGTTGTTAGACTTAACTGAGATTCCATGTTCTTAGACTTAACTGAGCTTCTATGTTGTAAGGCTTAACTAAGGTTCTATATTGTAAGACTTAAATGAGGTTCTATGTTGTTAGACTTAACTGAGGTGCTATGTTGTAAGATTTAACTGAGGCTCTATGTTGTAAGACTTAACTGAGGTTCTATGTTGTAAGACTTAACTGAGGTCCTATGTTGTAAGATTTAACTGAGGTTCTATGTTGTAAGACTTAACTGAGGTTCTATGTTGTAAGACTTAACTGAGGTTCTATGTTGTTAGACTTAACTGAGGTTCCATAGTGTTAGACTTAACTGAGGTTACATGTTGTAAGACTTAACAGAGGTTCTATGTTGTAAGACTTAAATGAGGTTCTATGTTGTAATACTTTACTGAGATTCCATGTTCTTAGACTTAACTGAGCTTCTATGTTGTAAGGCTTAACTAAGGTCCTATGTTGTAAGACTTAACTGAGGTTCTATGTTGTTAGACTTAACTGAGGTGCTATGTTGTAAGATTTAACTGAGGCTCTATGTTGTAAGACTTAACTGAGTTTCTATGTTGTAAGACTTAACTGAGGTTCTATGTTGTAAGAATGAATTGAGGTTCTATGTTGTATCACTTAGCTGAGGTTCTATGTTGTAAGACGTAACTGAGGTTCTATGTTGTAAGATTTAACTGAGGTTCTATGTTGTTAGACTTAACTGAGGTTCCATAGTGTTAGACTTAACTGAGGTTCCATGTTGTTAGACTAGACTGAGGTTCTATGTTGCTAGACTTAACTGAGGTTCTATGTTGTTAGACTTAACTGAGGTTCTATATTGTTAGATTTAACTGACGTTCTATGTTGTTAGACTTACTGTGGTTCCATAGTGTTAGTCTTAATTGAGGTTCCATAGTGTTAGTCTTAACTGAGGTTCCCTAGTCTAAGTCTTAACTGATGTTCCATAATGTTAATCTTAACTGAGGTTCCATAGTGTTAGTCTTAACTGAGGTTCCATAGTGTTAGTCTTAACTGAGGTTCCATAGTGTTAGTCTTAATTGAGGTTCTATGTTGTAAGACTTAACTGAGGTTCCATGTCGTTAGATTTAACTGAGGTTCTATGTTGTAAGACTTAACGGAGGTTATCTTTCGTAAGACTTAACTGAGGTTCTATGTTGTACGACTTAACTGAGATTCTATGTTATAAGACTTAACTGAGGTTCTATGTTGTAAGACTTAACAGAGGCTTTATCTTGTAAGACTTAACTGAGGTTCTATGTTGTTAGACTTAACTGAGGTTCTATGTTGTTAGACTTAACTAAGGTTCTATATTGTTAGACTAAATTGAGGTTCTATGTTGTTAGACTTAACTGAGGTTCTATGTTGTTAGACTTAACTGAGGTTCTATGTTGTTAGACTTAAATGAGGTTTTATGTTGTTAGACTTAACTGAGGTTCTATGTTGTCAGACTTAATTGAGGTTCTATGGTGTTAGACTTAACTGAGGTTCCATGTTGTTAGACTTAACTGAGGTTCTATGTTGTTAGACTTAACTGATGGTCTATGTTGCTAGACTTAACTGATGTTCTATGTTGTTAGACTTAACTGAGGTTCTATGTTGTTAGGCCTAACTTAGGTTCTATGTTGATAGACTTAACTGAGGTTCTATGTTGTTAGACTTAACGGAGGTTCTATGTTGATAGACGTAACTGAGGTTCTATGTTGCTAGACCTAACTGAGGGTCTATAGTGTTAGACTTAACTGAGGTTCTATGTTGTTAGACTTAACTGAGGTTCTATGTTGTTAGACTTAACTGAGGTTCTATGTTGTAAGATTTAACTGAGGTTCTATATTGTTAGACTTAACTGAGGTTCTATGTTGTAAGATTTTACGGAGGTTCTATGTTGTAAGATTTAACTGAGGTTCTATGTTGTAAAACTTAAATGAGGTTCTATGTTGTAAGACTTAACTGAGATTCCATGTTCTTAGACTTAACTGAGCTTCTATGTTGTAAGACTTAACCATGTTGTAAGACTTAACTGAGGTTCTAGGTTGTTAGACTTAACTGAGGTGCTATGTTGTAAGACTTAACTGAGGTTCTATGTTGTAAGACTTAACTGAGGTTCTATGCTGTTAGACTTAACTGACTAGTGTTAGACTTAACTGAGGTTCCATGTTGTTAGACTTAACTGAGGTTCTATGTTGCTAGACTTAACTGAGGTTCTATGTTGTTAGACTTAACTGAGGTTCTATATTGTTAGACTTAGTTCTATGTTGTTAGACTTAACTGAGGTTCCATAGTGTTAGTCTTAACTGAGGTTCCATAGTGTTAGTCTTAACTGAGGTTCCATAATGTAAGTCTTAACTGAGGTTCCATAGTGTTAATCTTAACTGAGGTTCCATAGTGTTAGTCTTAACTGAGGTTCCATAGTGTTAGTCTTAACTGAGGTTCCATAGTGTTAGTCTTAACTGAGGTTCCATAGTGTTAGTCTTAATTGAGGTTCTATGTTGTAAGACTTAACTGAGGTTCCATTGTTAGACGTAACTGAGGTTCTATGTTGTAAGACTTAACTGAGGTTCTATTTTGTTAGACTTAACTGAGGTTCTATGTTGTAAGACTTAACTGAGGTTTTATCTTGTAAGACTTAACTGAGGTTCTATTGTTGACTTTGAGGTTCTATGTTGTTAGACTTAACTGAGGTTCTATGTTGTTAGACTTAACTGAGGTTCTATGTTGTGACTTAGACTTAACTGAGGTTCTATGTTGTTAGACTTAACTGAGGCTCTATGTTATTTGACTTAACTGAGGTTCTATGTTGTTAGACTTAACTGAGGTTCTATGTTGTTAGAGTTAACTGAGGTTCTATGTTGTAAGACGTAACTGAGGATCTATGTTGTAAGATTTAACTGATGTTCTATGTTGTTAGGCTTAACTGAGGTTCTATGTTGTAAGACTTAACTGAAGTTTTATGTTGTTAGACTTAACTGAGGTTCTATGTTGCTAGCCTTGACTGAGGCTCTATGTTGTTAGACTTAACTGAGGTTCCATAGTGTTAGTCTTAACTGAGGTTCTATGTTGTTAGACTTAACTGAGGTTGCACATTGTTAAACTTAACTAAGGTTCCCTATTGTTAGATATCACTGACGTTCCCCATTGTTAGACTTAACTGAGGTTCCATAGTGTTAGACTTTAACTGAGGTTCCATAGTGTTACTCTTAACTGAGGTTCCATAGTGTTAGACTTTAACTGAGGTTCCATAGTGTTAGACTTTAACTGAGGTTCCATAGTGTTAGACTACTAACTGAGATTCCATAGTGTTAGACTTTAACTCAGGTTCCATAGGGTTAGACTTTAACTGTTTCCATAGTGTTACTCTTAACTGAGGTTCCATAGTGTTAGACTTTAACTGAGGTTCCATAGTGTTAGACTTTAACTGAGGTTCCATAGTGTTAGACTTAACTCAGGTTCCATAGTGTTAGACTTTAACTGAGGTTCCATAGTGTTACTCTTAACTGAGGTTCCATAGTGTTAGACTTTAACTGAGGTTCCATAGTGTTAGACTTTAACTCAGGTTCCATAGTGTTAGACTTTAACTGAGGTTCCATAGTGTTAGACTATAACTGAGGTTCCATAGTGTTAGACTTTAGCTCAGGTTCCATAGTGTTAGACTTTAACTGAGGTTCCACATTGTTAGACTTAACTGAGGTTCCATGTTGTTAGACTTAACTGAGGTTCCACATTGTTAGACTTAACTGAGGTTCCACATTGTTAGTCTTAACTGAGGTTCCACATTGTTAGACTTAACTGAGGTTCCACTTTCTTAGACTTAACTGAGGTTCCCCATTCTTAGACTTAACTGAGGGTCCACATTTGTTAGGGTTCACATTAACTGAGGTTCCACATTCTTCTTAAGACTTAACTGAGGTTCCACTTTCTTAGACTTAACTGAGGTTCCATGTTGTTAGACTTAACTGAGGTTCTATGTTGTTAGATTTAACTGAGGTTCTATGTTGTTAGACTTAACTGAGGTTCTATGTTGTTAGATTTAACTGAGGTTCTATGTTGTTAGATTTAACTGAGGTTCTATGTTGTAAGACTTAAATGAGGTTCTATGTTGTTAGACTTAACTGAGGTTCCATGTTCTTAGACTTAACTGAGCTTCTATGTTGTAAGACTTAACTGAAGGTTCTATGTTGTAAGACTTAACTGAGGTTCTATGTTGTTAGACTTAACTGAGGTGCTATGTTGTAAGATTTAACTGAGGTTCTATGTTGTAAGACTTAACTGAGGTTCTATGCTGAAAGACTTAACTGAGGTTCTATGTTGTAAGACTTAACTGAGGTTCTATGTTGTAAGACTTAACTGAGGTTCTATGTTGTTAGACTTAACTGAGGTTCTATGTTGTTAGACTTAACTGAGGTTCCATAGTGTTAGACTTAACTGAGGTTCCATGTTGTTAGACTTAACTGAGGTTCTATGTTGTTAGACTTAACTGAGGTTCCATAGTGTTAGTCTTAACTGAGGTTCCATAGTTGTTAGTCTTAACTGAGGTTCCATAATGTTGTAGTCTTAACTGAGGTTCCATAGTGTTAATCTTAACTGAGGTTCCATAGTGTTAGTCTTAACTGAGGTTCCATAGTGTTAGTCTTAACTGAGGTTCCATAGTGTTAGTCTTAACTGAGGTTCCATGTGTTAGTCTTAATTGAGGTTCTATGTTGTAAGACTTAACTGAGGTTCCATGTTGTTAGACTAACTGAGGTTCTATGTTGTAAGACTTAACTGAGGTTCTATTTTGTTAGACTTAACTGAGGTTCTATGTTGTAAGACTTAACTGAGGTTCTATCTTTGTAAGACTTAACTGAGGTTCTATTTTGTTAGACTTAACTGAGGTTCTATGTTGTTAGACTTAACTGAGGTTCTATGTTGTTAGACTTAACTGAGGTTCTATGTTGTTAGACTTAACTGAGGTTCTATGTTATTTGACTTAACTGAGGTTCTATGTTGTTAGACTTAACTGAGGTTCTATGTTGTTAGAGTTAACTGAGGTTCTATGTTGTAAGACTTAACTGAGGTTCTATGGTGTTAGACTTAACTGAGGTTCCATGTTGTTAGACTTAACTGAGGTTCTATGTTGTTAGACTTAACTGATGGTCTATGTTGCTAGACTTAACTGAGGTTCTATGTTGTTAGACTTAACTGATGTTCTATGTTGTTAGGACTTAACTGAGGTTCTATGTTGTTAGACTTAACTGAGGTTCTATAGTTTTATGTTGCTAGACTTAACTGAGGTTCTATGTTGCTAGCCTTGACTGAGGCTCTATGTTGTTAGACTTAACTGAGGTTCCATAGTGTTAGTCTTAACTGAGGTTCTATGTTGTTAGACTTAACTGAGGTTGCACATTGTTAAACTTAACTAAGGTTCCCTATTGTTTGATATCACTGACTTCCCCATTGTTAGACTTAACTGAGGTTCCATAGTGTTAGACTTTAACTGAGGTTCCATAGGGTTAGACTTTAACTGAGGTTCCATAGTGTTACTCTTAACTGAGGTTCCATAGTGTTAGACTTTAACTGAGGTTCCATAGTGTTAGACTTTAACTGAGGTTCCATAGTGTTAGACTATAACTGAGATTCCATAGTGTTAGACTTTAACTCAGGTTCCATAGGGTTAGACTTTAACTGAGGTTCCATAGTGTTAGACTTTAACTGAGGTTCCATAGTGTTAGACTTTAACTGAGGTTCCATAGTGTTAGACTTTAACTGAGGTTCCATAGTGTTAGACTATAACTGAGGTTCCATAGTGTTAGACTTTAACTCAGGTTCCATAGGGTTAGACTTTAACTGAGGTTCCATAGTGTTACTCTTAACTGAGGTTCCATAGTGTTAGACTATAACTGAGGTTCCATAGTGTTAGACTTTAACTCAGGTTCCATAGTGTTAGACTTTAACTGAGGTTCCATAGTGTTAGACTATAACTGAGGTTCCATAGTGTTAGACTTTAACTCAGGTTCCATAGTGTTAGACTTTAACTGAGGTTCCACATTGTTAGACTTAACTGAGGTTCCACGTTGTTAGACTTAACTGAGGTTCCACATTGTTAGACTTAAGGTTCCACATTGTTAGTCTTAACTGAGGTTCCACATTGTTAGACTTAACTGAGGTTCCACTTTCTTAGACTTAACTGAGGTTCCCCATTGTTAGACTTAACTGAGGTTCCACATTGTTAGACTTAACTGAGGTTCCACATTGTTAGACTTAACTGAGGTTCCACTTTCTTAGACTTAACTGAGGTTCCACGTTGTTAGACTTAACTGAGGTTTCCATTGTTAGACTTAAATGAGGTTCCACATTGTTAGACTTAACTGAGATTCCACATTGTTAGTCTTAACTGAGGTTCCACATTGTTAGACTTAACTGAGGTTCCACTTTCTTAGACTTAACTCAGGGTCCACATTGTTAGACTTAACTGAGGTTCCACATTCTTAGACTTAACTGAGGTTCCACATTGTTAGACTTAACTGAGGTTCCACATTGTTAGACTTAACTGAGGTTCCATGTTGTTAGACTTAACTGAGGTTCTATGTTCTAAGACTTAACTGAGGTTCCATGTTGTTAGACTTAACTGAGGTTCTATGTTGTTAGGGTTAACTGAGGTTGCACATTGTTAGACTTAACTGAGGTTCCATGTTGTTTAGACTTAACTGAGGTTCCATGTTGTTAGACTTAACTGAGGTTCCACATTGTTAGACTTAACTGAGGTTCCACATTGTTAGACTTAACTGAGGTTCCACATTGTTAGACTTAACTGAGGTTCCATTGTTGTTAGACTTAACTGAGGTTCCATGTTGTTAGACTTAACTGAGGTTCCATGTTGTTAGACTTAACTGAGGTTCTATGTTGTTAGACTTAACTGAGGTTCCATATTGTTGCTAGACTTAACTGAGGTTCCATGTTGTTAGACTTAACTGAGGTTCCACATTGTTAGACTTAACTGAGGTTCTACATTGTTAGACTTAACTGAGGTTCCATGTTGTTAGACTTAACTGAGGTTCCATGTTGTTAGACTTAACTGAGGTTCTATATTGTTAGACTTAACTGAGGTTCCATGTTGTTAGACTTAACTGAGGTTCTATGTTTTAGACTTTAGACTTAACTGAGGTTCTATGTTGTAAGATTTAACTGAGGTTCTATATTGTTAGACTTAACTGAGGTTCTATGTTGTAAGATTTAACTGAGGTTCTATGTTGTAAGACTTAAAACTGAGGTTCCATTGTTGTAAGACTTGACTGAGATTCCATGTTCTTAGACTTAACTGAGGTTCCATGTTGTTAGACTTAACTGAGGTTCCACATTCTTGTAAGACTTAACTGAGGTTCTATGTTGTTAGACTTAACTGAGGTTCCATGTTGTAAACTGATGTTCCAACTGAGATTCTATGTTGTAAGACTTAACTGAGGTTCCATGCTGTAAGACTTAACTGAGGTTCTATGTTGTTAGACTTAACTGAGGTTCTATGTTGTAAGACTTAACTGAGGTTCCATGTTGTTAGACTTAACTGAGGTTCTATGTTGTTAGACTTAACTGAGGTTCTATGTTGTTAGACTTAACTGAGGTTCTATATTTGTTAGACTTAACTGAGGTTCTATGTTGTTAGACTTAACTGAGGTTCCATGTGTTAGTCTTAACTGAGGTTCCATGTTGTTAGACTTAACTGAGGTTCCATGTTGTTAGACTTAACTGAGGTTCCATGTTGTTAATCTTAACTGAGGTTCCATGTTCTTAGACTTAACTGAGGTTCCATGTTGTTAGACTTAACTGAGGTTCCATGTTGTTAGACTTAACTGAGGTTCCATGTTGTTAGACTTAACTGAGGTTCTATGTTGTTAGACTTGAACTGAGACTTAACAGTTCCATGTTGTTAGACTTAACTGAGGTTCCATGTTGTTAGACTTAACTGAGGTTCCATGTTGTTAGACTTAACTGAGGTTCTATGTTGTTAGACTTAACTGAGGTTCTATGTTGTTAGACTTAACTGAGGTTCCATGTTGCTAGACTTAACTGAGGTTCCATGTTGTTAGACTTATCTGAGGTTCTATGTTGTTAGACTTAACTGAGGTTCTATGTTGTTAGACTTAACTGAGGTTCCATGTTGTTAGACTTAACTGAGGTTCTATGTTGTTAGACTTAACTGAGGTTCCATGTTGCTAGACTTAAATGAGGTTCTATGTTGTTAGACTTAACTGAGGTTCCATGTTACTAGACTTAACTGAGGTTCTATGTTGTTAGACTTAACTGAGGTTGCACATTGTTAGACTTAACTGAGGGTTCACATTGTTAGACTTAACTGAGGTTGCACATTGTTAGACTTAACTGAGGTTTCCTATTGTTAAAAGTAACTCAGATTTCCTATTGTTAGACTTAACTGAGGTTCCCTATTGTTAGACTTAACTGGGACTTCCTGTTCTGATACTTAATTGAGGTTTCCTATTGTTAGACTTCACTGAGATTCCCCATTGTTAGACTTAACTGGGACGTCCTGTTCTTATACTTAATTGAGGTTTCCTAATGTTAGACTTAGCTCTGGTTTCCTATTGTTCGACTTAACTGAGGTTTCCTATTGTTAGACTTAATTGAGGTTTCCTATTGTTAGACTTAACTCAGGTTTCCTGTTGTTAGACTTAACTGAGGTTTCCTATTGTTAGACTTAACTGAGGTTTCCTATTGTTAGACTTAACTCAGGTTTCCTATTGTTAGACTTAACTCAGGTTTCCTATTGTTAGACTTAACTCAGGTTTCCTATTGTTAGACTTAACTCAGGTTTACTATTGTTAGACTTAACTCAGGTTTTCTATTGTTAGACTTAACTCAGGTTTCCTATTGTTAGACTTAACTGAGGTTTCCTATTGTTAGACTTAACTGATGTTTCCTATTGTTAGACTTAACTGATGTTTCCTATTGTTCGACTTAACTCAGGTTTCCTATTGTTAGACTTAACTCAGGTTTCCTATTGTTTGACTTAACTGAGGTTTTACATTGTTAGACTTGACTGAGGTTTCCTATTGTTCTCAGAATTATCTGAGATTTCCTATTGTTAGATATAACTGAGGTTTCGTATTGTTAGACCTAACTCAGGTTTGCTATTGTTAGATCTAACTGATGTTTCCTATTATTAGATTTAATTCAGGTTTGCTATTATTAGATCTAACTGATGTTTCCTATTGTTAGATCTAACTCAGGTTTGCTATTGTTAGATCTAACTGATGTTTCCTATTGTTAGATTTAATTCAGGTTCCCTATTGTTAGACTTAAGTGAAGTTTCCTATTGTTAGACTCAACTCAGGTTTCCTATAGTTAGACTTAACTCAGGTTTCCTATGATTAGACTTAATTCAGGTTTCCTATAGTTAGACTTAATTCAGGTTTCCTATTGTTAGACTTAACTCATGTTTCCTATTGTTAGACTTAACTGAGGTTCCCCATTGTTAGGGGAACCTCAGTTAAGTCAACAATAGGAAACCTCAGTTAAATTTAACAATAGGAAACCTCTGTTAAGGCTAACTGAGATTCCCTATTGTTAGACTTAACTTAAGTTTCATATTGTTAGACTTAACTCAGGTTTCCTATAGTTAGACTTAACTCAGGTTTCCTATTGTTAGACTTAACTCAGGTTTCCTATAGTTAGACTTAACTTCAGTTTCCTATTGTTAGACTTAACTCAGATTCCCTATAGTTAGACTTAACTTAAGTTTCCTATTGTTAGACTTAACTCAGGTTTCCTATTGTTAGACGTAACTCAGATTTCCTATTGTTAGACTTAACTCAGATTCCCTATAGTTAGACTTAACTTAAGTTTCCTATTGTTAGACGTAACTCAGGTTTCCTATAGTTAAACTTAACTCAGGTTTCCTATAGTTAGACTTAACTCAGGTTTCCTATAGTGAGACTTAACTCAGGTTTCCTATTGTTAGACTTAACTCAGGTTTCCTATTGTTAGACTTAACTCAGGTTTCCTATTGTTAGACTTAACTGAGCTTTCACATTGTTAGACTTAACTGAGGTTTCACATTGTTAGACTTAACTGATGTTTCACATTGTTAGACTTAACTGAGGTTTCACATTGTTAGACTTAACTGAGGTTTCACATTGTTAGACTTAACTGAGGTTTCACATTGTTAGACTTAACTGAGGTTTCACATTTTTAGACCCAACTGAGGTTCCACATTATTAGACTTAACTGAGGTTTCACATTGTTAGACTTAACTGAGGTTCCCTATTTGCAGACTTAACCGAGGTTCATAATTTTGAGATTTGACTGAGGTTAAGAATTGCTAGACTTAACTGAGCTTCATAATTGTTAGACTTACTGAGGTTCTCTATTTTTAGATTTAACTGTGGCTCATAATTTTTAGATTTAGCTGAGAATTCATGTTGTTAAATTTAACGGCGATTCCCTATTCGTAGACTTAACTGAGATGCACTATTGTTAGACTTATCTGAGATGCACTATTGTTACACTTAACTGAGATGCACTATTGTTAGACTTAACTGAGATGCACTATTGTTAGACTTAACTGAGATGCACTATTGTTAGACTTAACTGAGATGCACTATTGTTAGACTTAACTGAGATGCACTATTGTTAGACTTAACTGAGATGCACTATTGTTAGACTTAACTGAGATGCACTATTGTTAGACTTAACTGAGATGCATTATTGTTAGACTTAACTGAGATGCACTATTGTTAGACTTAACTGAGATGCACTATTGTTAGACTTAACTCAGATGCACTATTGTTAGACTTAACTGAGATTCCCTATTTTAGATTTAACTGAGGTTCCCTATTATTAGACTCAACTCAGTGTCCCTAATGTTAGACTTAACTGATGTCCTTATTGTTAGACTTAACTGAGGTTCCCTTTTGTTAAATTTAACGGAGATTCCTATTGTTAGACTTATCTGAGGCTCCCTATTTATAGACATAACTAAGGTTCACAATTGTCGCACTTAACTGAGGTTTCCTATTTTTATATTTAGCTGTGGTTCATAATTGTTACATTTAACTGAGGTTCCCTATTTTTGAATTCAGTGGAGATTCCTATTGTTAGATTTAACTGAGGTTCAGTTTTTAAATTATTAACTGGCGTTCCTAATAGTTAGATTTAAATGAGGTTCCTCATGATTTTATTTAACCTTGGTTCCTTATTGTTAGAGTTAGCTGAGGTTCCATATCGTTAAGTTTAAATGATATTCCTTATTATTGAAATACACTGAGGTTCCCCAGTGCATTATATTGGACTGAAGTTCGCCATTGTTAGGGATAGTTGAGGTTTCCTATCATTTGAGCTAACTAAGGATTTCAATTGCTAGATTTAACTGAGGACCATTGTTTTCAGATTGGACTGTGCTTCACCAATATTTCAGTTAACAGAGATTCTCAATTGCTAGATTTAACTCAGGACCATCGTTTTCAGATTGGACTGTGCTTCACCAATATTAGATGTAATTGAGAATCATCGTTTTTCAAATTGAATTGTGCTCACCAATATTTGAGTTAACAGATGTTCTCAATTGCTAGATTTAACCGAGGTTCACCATTGTTAGATGTAACTGAGGCCCATCATTATTAGAGTTAACAGAGGTTCTAAATTATTAGATTTAATTAAGGTCCCTTTTTACAGCACCATGGATACCAGAGTAACCAGATGAGCTGAAGTATTTAGTGATCATCACCTAGTGATCGCCAAAATCAGATTACTGACTGAAGAAAACAAACAGAAAAAGAAAGAGGAAAAAACTACTAAACTTAAAACAGAGGAACTAAATAAAGCAATAGTAAAACAGATATACCAATCTAGGATAAAAAAAGATTTATCAGTGAAAGGCAGATGCATCTGAAAGATAGCACAGCAGAAGAAAAGTGGCAAAGAAACCGTCCTCAGTTGTACTGAAGAGGCCTATCGTACCAAACAAATTAAAGGAGATAAGAAAAGAACAGCATGGCGGAATGAGATTGTCAATTATAAGATCAAAGAAAAGAAGGATGCCTAGAAGAAATACTTTCAAACAAAGACGCCAGAGGACAGGATATATTACGTGAGTAAAAGAATTATAGCCAAACAGGAAGTGAGGACAGCAAAACAGGAACGTGTTTGTACAAAGACTTCAAGAAAATTATCAAGGAAATCAAAACCTGTTCTGGGGAGCAATGAAAAGGAGAAATAATGAAAGAAAACAGCGAAATCATGGAAATATGGGGAAAGTATTTTAAACAATTACATAATCCCTCCAGAACACATGAAACAATGAGTACATTACTAAGAGTAATAAGTAATCCAGACGAGACAGCTGAAGATGTAGATATATCAATGGAAGAAATCCAAACAGCTATAAGAAAAGCGGATATAGGAAAGGCACCTGGAGCATATCAAGTTTATCCAGAAATGATTAAAAACCACAGGAGAAAGGCAGACAAACTACTACTTGCAATATGCCAACAAACATGGAAGTGTAGACAGGTGCCAGACGACTGGAAAAAGGGAACAGTAATACCAATACAAAAAAGAAAGGATCAACTATGGAATGCTCAAACTATAGAGGGATATCACTACTTAGCGTTCCAGGAAAAGTATATGCTAGGATACTGGAAATGAGACTAAGAAAAAGAGTAGAGGACCAGATTGAAGAACATCAGAGTGGATTTAGACCAGAAAGAAGTGTACACGACCACATATTTACAATTAGACACATAATAGAAAAATTCCTTGAGAGAAACATTGACTTGCACCTGTGTTTTATTGACTTAGAAAAGGCATTTGACACAGTGAGGAGGGACGAACGATATTATTCCTATGAACACAATGTAGAGCAAAATTTAATAGATGCCATTAAATGTTTTTACAATAAACCAACATGTGCACTAATAATAGCTCGAAACATATTTGAAAAATTTGATGTAAATATAAGAGTAAGACAGTGTTTTTGTTCATCACATTTATGGATTCAGTTGCAAAGGCATCCTCAAAAAGGAAGAAAATGAATGCAGGTACGTGGAAGCTCAAACCAGTAAATGTATCGATGTTTTCATTTGCTGATGATTGAGTTCTGTGTGGAAAATCAGAAAGTAACCCTCAGTCAATTATCAACATGAGGCATGATGAACTAAATAAAAAAGGAATGAGATTTAATTACAAAGAAAACCGAAACAATGCTAGTAAGTAGGGAAGCTAAAACACAAAATGTTAAATTGGGCAGGGAGAATTGAGAACAAGTTCACAGATACAATTACTTAGGAGTAATGATTAACTCAGAGGGAAA
>JAXRKP010002165.1:0-2500 GCA_037039925.1 Doris montereyensis | reverse complement strand
TTGGTAGTATTCTGAAATTTTACCCAGACTGCTATGTAAACAACTCAAAGGGTCTTTAACGTGCACAGCGTGTTGTGATCTGCACACAGGACCTCCCTTTTTATCGCCCGTCTCCGATGGGACTAGATGTGGTACCAACTGCTACCTGGACCCTGTCAATCATTAGGTGGGGCTCGAAATCCGTTACCTTTTTTGGTTGAGAGGCGGCTGACACAGAGTACTAGATCGACAGTTCGTGGTTGCACACGGTGACGATTAAGGACATGAAATTTGCACATGCTGACGAATAAGGACATGAAATAAACATTGAAGTCCCATTGGGACAGTGGTCGTCGCGTCGGTCATGTTGTCACACTTGATATCATGAGGTCTTGGATTGAAATTCTAACTAAACTCTCTGTCTGTCTGTCTGTCTGTCTGTCTGTCTGTCTGTCTATCTAACACTCATAGCAATGCTATGGCGCAATTTCTTCTTTCCGGCAAAGACTTTAACACACATATTCCCCCCACTCGCCCCAGGTACAAAGGGGGTACTGGCAACGGTGTTGAAATAAACACCTTCTGCTGACTAGGGTCCTGCCCAAAAGGGGATTCTATCACCTGGTCCACTTCATCTACGAAAACTGGGATAGCTCCGGCTCAATGGGCCGTAAGTGTCTTGAAGGAACTTTACTTGAAGGGACAAATACAAAGCAAATACGAATAAATAGATAGAAGGAAAAACAAGCAAGCTTTAAACACCAGACAGAATCGAACGCTCGGCTTTCGCGTCGGTACCATGAAGCTTCGCCATGAAAAGAGAGCGCATTACGACCCTTGAAAGTGTGCTTCTTCCACAAGGTCGGGAGTTCGATTCTGTCGAGTTCTTTCATTTCACAGCTGATGGCGTAATCTTGATTCATTTCACAGCTGATGGCGTAATCTTGATTCATTTCACAGCTGATGGTGTAATCTTGATTCATTTTCAGCGTCGCTTGCCGTCATTTTTATTATCGTTCGTCTGACAGGAAAGGGAGGTACCACAGCTATAAAACCCACTTTACACCTAGGAAAGGGAATGAAAAGTACTGGCAGACTTATAAAAACCCACTTTACACCTAGGAAAGGGAATGAAAGTAATGCAGACTTATAAAACCCACTTTACACCTAGGAAAGGGAATGAAAGTAATGGCAGACTTATAAAACCCACTTTACACCTAGGAAAGGGAATGAAAGTAATGGCAGACTTATAAAACCCACTTTACACCTAGGAAAGGGAATGAAAGTAATGGCAGACTTATAAAACCCACTTAACACCTAGGGAAAAGGGAATGAAAGTAATGGCAGACTTATAAAACCACTTTACACTAGTCATGTCACGATGCCCGTTACCTTTGGACCACCAAGGCCATTCCAAACGCGGTGTCCTATAAGTGATATCTCAAGTTGGTTTTTCTCTTGTTTCTTTCTTTTTTTCTTTCATTTCTTTCTCACTATTATCAACGTGAATTGCCCTATATAACATCAAACAAGGTTGGTTTAACCGGATTAAATAAGATTAACAACAAAAACTAGAACTGATGACAATTTTAGTTCTGATAATAGATTGCTATGTGATATTTGTTATCGTATCTCCCATGAGAAGGGAGAATAGCAACAACTACATTGCTTTACATACTGATATTGAAATATTATCTAAACTGCAAATAGAAAGAGACAGAGGAGAGACAGAGAGAGAGAGAGAGAGAGAGAGAGAGAGAGAGAGAGAGAGAGAGAGAGAGAGAGAGAGAGAGAGAGAGAGAGAGAGAGAGACAGACAGACAGACAGACAGACAGACAGACAGACTGACAGACAAATGACGGGAGAGGAAAAGGAGAAGGTCAGAGAGACAGACACGGAGAAACTTGTTTGTTTGAGATAAGTGTTCCCGGAAAGCCGGCAGGTTCGTGCCTAAGGTTGAAACCTTTCATTGGCCTTATACATCAATATAATATTATCAGCCCTTTGAAGGCATTTAGGTTATAATATGACAAAAATAGTGAACAACGTTCTCTTGAAAAAAAAACAAACAAGGACAGCAAAAAATAAAAAATATCGCAACCCAGACAAAGTAAAGATAATGCTACAACCTCCTCCCCGTTACAACCAGTTGCACTAGAACCGGAGCTATTCCCAGTTTCTTTAGATTGAAGAAAACAAGAATGATAATAGAGTATTTCTCTGACAACACACGCCTATCGTGTGGCTGATTTTCCCATCCGTGCCTGGTATCCATTTATTTATTTACATGGGGGAGGGGGGGGGTTAAAGGGAATAAGGAGTGCTACATTGTCCTTTTCCAAAGACCACAATGCTAGACCTTGTGTTTCCAAAGACCACAATGCTAGACCTTGTGTTTCCAAAGACCACAATGCTAGACCTTGTGTTTCCAAAGACCACAATGCTAGACTCTTGTGTTTCCAAAGACCACAATGCTAGACCTTGTGTCTCCAAAGACCCACAATGCTAGACCTTGTGTCTC
>JAXRKP010002164.1:65000-66434 GCA_037039925.1 Doris montereyensis | reverse complement strand
TGGGAGGGATTCCATTTTCTTTTACTTGGCCCGGACTGTCCTGTGAAAGGCCAAGATCTCTGTAACGTACACACAGTGTTTGTGATCTGTACACGATACCTCCTTTTTATCTCCGATGAGACGAGACGTCGATCTGCCTACATGGACCAGAGGTGTGGATGGATTCTACCCGAAAACCTCAAAACGATTGTTCAACCTGTCGAAGCATGCCCCACGTCCTTTTGAGAGAGGTTGACACATTACCTCTGTACCACCGTGTGCCCTAATATATTTAGAATTTGACACTAGAAATTGGATTAACAGTTAATGGTTTAAACGCCATGTGCGAAGACAATTGGCCAGGGACCCGGTATTATTATCATGATGAAGAAGAAGAAGATGAAGAAAATGAACCCACCATATTCTTGATAGTGACGTCTGCGCCACCAAACAGCAGCCATTGCACAGTCTTGACGTGGCGCCCAACGACAGCATAGTGTAACGGGGTCATGCCGTCCTGACACAGATATGACAGCAAACATTAATAACATGTGGAGTTATCGTTCTTTTCAGCAACAACAAAAAATCAAAAACACTAAATTGATGTGGTCGCATGGAGATCGACGTACAAATCAACTCGTGTTTTCTTAATAAAATTTGTATTTGTCTCTGTTACATTATATCCTTTTATGATTTTTAAATTAATGATCTTATATCTTCTTTATCGGCCTCTTCTCTTCCATCTGGTTGATATTCCTATTTTTGTAATTTCAATTTTATTGTATTACTTTCTTTCCTTTTTTTGTTCTTTTCTTACCTTGATACCCGCTTTAATTCACATTACAACGTTATAAGTCTCTTCTTTTCTTATTTTGCCTTCAAAACTATAAATATCATGGGGGAACCAAATTGAAATGACTGGTCCTCATTGGAATAGCCTCAAATCCTGACTGCTATCGACCACCTTGACTACGAGTCTGTCCCGCAAAATGTTACAGTTCCGAACAGGTTCTGCCCTCTTCATAATCTGTGGAACTTCCCCAAGTGAACACACATCTGGTTCCTTTCGAATTCACTGACAGGGAGGGACATAGAAGTGAATCACCTCAAGCATGTAGACTCCTAGCCCTCGTCTTTCCTCGTTGCCGGTTGCTCATCCAGCACAGAAATGGCTGCGGTCTCAAATAATTCAAGGCCAACCAAATAGCAAACTGCAAGCCGATTGGGCTTTGATATTCTTAAAGGGGCTCTTTGTTACCAAATCGATTGATAAGAGTCTCTCCATTGTCAAAGAAGATAAAACGCAGATTCCCAAATTCGGATTCAGTCTTCAGCTGCCCGCATAATAATAATAATAATAATAATAATGATAATAATAATAATAATAAATAATAATAATAATAATAATAATAATAATAATAATAATAATAATAATAATAATAATAATAAGAAGAA